>OY720458.1:20488705-20736205 GCA_963082715.1 Harpalus rubripes | reverse complement strand
TAGGTGATTTTTAGTTTTTTGTCTTGGTAAACTATATCTGGTCTGTTGTGTTCTAACGTTCTGGCGCTTTGAACAGTTCTGTTTCAGTATAGTTTAAATTCTTCCGTGTCAACAACACTCACTGGCTTGTATTTGTAGTACGGTAGTTCCGGCGTTCCTGTACCTCGTTTGTGTAGTTTGGCGTAAATTATTTTTGCTACGTTGTTGTGGCGTTTCAGGTACTCGGCAGGTGCAAGTTCTGAACACGATGAGATTATGTGTTCGACATTTGCATTATCGTCATCACACATTCTGCATTTCATGTGCGTTGGTTTGGGTCTTTAACTATGTTTTTGATGTAATTCCTTGTCGGTATTACCTGATCTTGGATCGCCAAAATAAATCCCTCCGTTTCAGGAAAAAGACCACTGTTTTGCAGCCACGCGTATGATGCTTTTTGGTCTATATGTTGGTTTTCGATTTTCGCTAGGTATCTTCCGTGCAGTTCCATTCTTCGCCAGGCGTTAATCTTTATTTCATCTGTCTTCAATGATACCAACGGTTCGTAATCTTCTATGTGCAGATCCAGAGATGTGTGGTTATCATCTAATTGGCTTATGGATTTATGCAGCGGAGAACCTGATGATTTCTTTTTAAAGTAGTTTCGGAGATTATCTACTTCCTTTAAATACGCATTCCGGAAGTCTATGCATCCTTTTCCGCCTTTCTGTTAAGATGGAAACGTTCGACCGAGCTCTTCGGGTGTCTCATATAGTGTTTCGTCATTAGCGTTCTTATTAAGCGGTTTAGTTGTTCTAAATCAGTTGGACTCCATTTTATTACTCCGAAGCTGTACGTTACAACGGGTGCTGCATAAGTATTTATTGATGTTATAATGTATTTACCATTTAGTTTTGTTTTCAGTATAGTTGTTAATCTGTTCTCTAATTTTTGTTTCAGATGCTCTTTTATTTGTGTGGTAGGTATGCCTCGCTTCTGTTCAAATCCCAGGTAAGTGTATGTTTCCTCTTCCGCTAATGCTGTTATTTCCTCTTCCTCGTCTGTGTTATTTGTTAACCGGTAACTTTCTGTATCTTCCTATTTCCCTTTACTCATGGCGTTTATCTTGCATTTATCAATGCTAAATTGCATGCAGATATCTTTACGAAATGTCTCTGTGATTTTGATTAGACTTTGTAGGTTCTTTCTAGATGGTGCTATTAACTTTAAATCGTCCATGTAAAGTAGATGGGTGAGGCTAGTGTCCGACTGTGGTATTCTGTATCCTTTATTTGATTGATTTAGAATAGTTGTTAGTGGCTGCAGTGCCAGACAGAACCACAATGGGCTTAATGCATCGCCTTGGTAAATTCCTCTTTCGATTTTGACATTTCCTACATCTTCTCCGTTAATAGTGAGTTTCGTTGCCCATGTCTTCATTAATGAATCCATAAGGCTGATTATTGTGGGGTTGACCTTGTAAATATGCAGTACTTTTATAAGCCATGCATGCGGCACACTGTCAAACGCTTTCTTATAGTCGATGTATGCCGTGTATAAGTCTCTCTTCTTCTTTCTTGCGTCCTTCATTAATGTAGAATCTATTATTAGCTGCTCCTTTCAACCTCTACTTTCCTTCTTGCAGCCTTTCTGTTCTTCGGTTAGAATAGAGTTTCTTTCTAGATGTTTATAGATTTTCTGAGCCAATAGTGATGTTAGTAGCTTATATAGTGTAGGGAGGCATGTTATTGGCCTGTATTTGCTTGGTTCTATGCTTGACGGTGTAATTTTTGGTAATGAATACGTTCTTCCCTGTGACAAGAATTTGGGAATTAATGCAGGGTCTTCAATTGCTTCGTTTAGTAGTTCTGCGAGTTTAGGGTGTGTTGAAGAAAATTGTTTGATCCAAAAATTATGTAAGTGATCAGGCCCAGGAGTCTTCCAGTTATGTGGTTTGGCTATTGTTTCTTTAAGGTCTTTTAGGGTTATATGTGTAGCTTCCATTATCCTTACTTTTTCCATTGTCTTTGTTTCCATCTTTATCCATTTTGCATTGGTGTTGTATGCTTTAGGTACTTCCCAAATCCGTTTTCAGTATTCTTGCGTTTCTATAGTCGTTGGGCGTATCTGGTTTCCATCTTGTACTCCTATATCGGAGTTTAGACTTCTGTAAAAGAGCCGTTGGTTGCTCTTGAATTGACGTGTTTGCATTTTTCGTGTATAGCTTGTGTTATACTTCCTCTCTTGTGTCCTGCCTTACTTCTACAATTATGTTTTCCTGTTCTTCTTCTACATCTCCACTTAGTGTTCGTTCCACTTCCTCCTTGATGCTCTTCATTTCTTCCGGAGAGAGTTTATTTTTGGTCAAGAGCTCTCTTCTCTGACTTAGAACGTTCATCAGGGTCATATTTTGAAATTCCGGGTACTTTTGTGTAACTGTTTGGTGCAGCTTGTTGGAATAGTTCTGCATGTCCGTTTCTAGCTTTGTTACGAAGAGGTACTCTCGGTACAGTCGCCTATTCATTTCTGGCGTCCATTTTGTCCTACGACCTCTTCTTCCCACTATGGTGGGCGGTGCTGGCAATGCATCCGCAACACTAGTTGTGGGCGAAGAACTTGGGTTGTTGATTGTCTCCGTTGCGTGCTTTGTGGTACCGGCCAGCTGAGTAGCGCCACTTGCTTCGCTCTCCCCAGCTCCAGACTGCCTGACCTCACGACGGTTCCGAACAGGACCAGCCTGGTGTCCTGCCACGCCAGAGTATCTCTGTCTACGTGTGTTGACAGCTTGATATGAATCATGTCTGCTGAGTTGCTAGCACAATTTTCAGTTGACAAGTAATCATATACACCTGTCAATTATCATCATTTAGTGTCAGTTACAATAATTGAAGTACTAAACAATAATTGAAGTGAGAAATATTAGTTTTCCGGGAATGGACTGTCATATTTTGAGTCAGAGTAGTTTTAGTTGAAATGTAAAGCCAAACATGGAACTAGTGTATAACGAGGAATACAGAAAAAAAAACAGAACCATAACGAAAACCGAAACGAAATAAATAACGGGTCGAAGCCCTGAAAAAACTGTATGACAATTTTATAATTATTATCTATAAATTGAAGGCTGGAGGAAAAGAAAAAATGCGATAATAGTATAAGAAAAAAACACTATAAAAATAATATCTTTAGAGTAGAACAACAGAACGAATCAGCATTAAATAATGGTGACTCCCAAAAAAAGGCACTAAAGTGACCAAATTATGTTAATTTTGTTAATATTATTATTGTTTTTTTACAAAATATCTTATTTAAAATATTCTTAAAACATAAAAAAATATTTCCAATAAAATAAAATGATGTTATTTCAGAATTAGTGACCTCAAAATTAATTGACATCTATTAGTTAAATGAAAAAATAGTTTATTGAAGGTGTTATAAATTTACTTTCCAATATAAAATATTTAATTACTGGTGATAAAATTTCTGTTTTGTCACTTTCAGTTCATCTGCTCATTTATTACTACCATTCATTTTTAAGGAAATTACTTAAAGTAAAATGTGGGTACTTTTAGGATTAATTTGTCATAGTGTCAATAAACATTCTAGTTTATTATATAATGAAAAAAAATCCTGTATTCATAACTGGAAATGTTAGTTTATTTTGAGCTTGGTTCAACGAACGGCTAATATTATCTACTCCTACGGAATAGTTTATGCCGTAAATTGTGCAGCAATTAAATTGAAAACACTGTCACTGGTAAAAGAACATTGTAAATTATGTCGAAAAGTAATAAATTGTGCCTACTCGTATATCTATATATTATTTGTCTTTACATATGTACAAAAATGTGTTTAGTTTAGAAAGATATAAATTATAGAAGACGTACAATTTTATATAATACTTCTAACATGTATTTATGTATTAGACAAATTGACATACATGTATAATGAAATTTAATTCTATAACAACAACAATAGGTGATACTACATCATCGATTGATCTTGGTATCTCGCTGTCGCTAATATAGTACTTGTATTAGACATTTTAACATGTATGTATGATACCAATTAAAATTAAAATACTACTCTAATTTACGTTATTATTTGTCGTATTATATTTTTTGCCAAAATTTTATACCAGTTTCTAGATTTTTTTGTAGAAAGCATATTAGTTTTCTATCAATTAATACAGCATCGTTTTTTTACATGAAAACAGTTTAGCCAAATATTTTCACAGTAATTGATATTAAATTTTGAGTTTTGAATGCGTTTGTAATCGACCATTAGCAAACGCGGCACCCATCATGCTGAAAGCTTATTCAATATCACTTTCATTCGACGATCATTTAATACGTCAATTTGGAATTTTTCGACGATATCCATAGCTGCTGCGGTTTTTGGGCGACCTGAACCTTCATTGTCATATATGTATGTACAGACGACTGACCACGTTTGAATTCAAGAGCCCATTTCTTTACTGTTGAAAACGATGGTGAAGAGTCTTCTAAATCAAAACCTAACTTGCTCACTACGCGACAGTCGACTTTATTCATTTTTCGAGAAACACCAAAACTTGTTTGCTTGTCAGATCAAGCTTGACAAAAATTATTAACATTTTATATTTCTGGACCATTTTTATGTGTGAGATCTTTTCAACTATTCTCATACTCCGATACATTTCTAAAAAAATATATTTTTTGATATTTATATGCTCCCTAATAAAAATTAGATAGTGAAATTCTAAATATTATTTATTAGCTAAATAAATTAGAATTTTTATTAGGAGGTGGAAATCACTGTCTTGTGGAAGTATTGGCTATTCTGTATAAATGTTTGTTGTAAAAGTTGATTAACTTTTATGTATAAATAAAGTAAATGAAGTATTGCAATAACGGTGAATTGTATATAAATACAATAAGTAATAACATTATTTATAAAACAGGTATTTCCATAATTACATAATACTCCTAACTATTTCAACGCAACGTTGAAAAGTGTGATAAGTTTAGCTCGTAGGCTTTAATACGTAACAAATACAAGTAATGATTATGTCCCAATCACCTGAACCCTGAACTCTGACATTCACGAGAAAGAATGACAAATTATTCTCTAGAGTCTAGATAACCTCCAAAGTAACACAACTTTTCACATTTGTATAAATTCCACAAGTTCAGAAAGAATAAACAATCAAATACAAGTATATGCATCTTCAGGCAGAATTCTGTACATGATTTAAAATTGTAAAATAGATAATTTATTTTTAATTTTAAGTTTACTATTTACATTTTTAGAAATAACTAATTTATACAAACATTATTCATTGGGTGAACTTTATTGTTTTGAAAATAGAATTTCGTACAGAATTCACTGAGGTCTTCCAGTTACACAAAGATTAAATTATTATGCACCTTAACAGTTTGTAAGTAATGTCTATTTTTTGCGATGAGTTTTCTATTTGCGATTTTATGAAATGCTATATCAATGTGGGTGGCTTGGTGATAGCGTCTTAGCTACACGTGTCAGCGGTTCTGGGTTCGAATCCTGGGTAAGGTATGAAAATTTATGTGCGTCCGTTTCATCATCTCATATTCATCAACCCAATGAGTACAACGGAAAAATTATAAAAATATACGCAAAAATTGAGTCACCCTCATCTATCAATTGTAATAAGTTTGTAAACTTAAAATAAAATAAAGAATTATTTATTTATTTTTATTGTTATATCAATGTTCTATAGTTTAATATAAAAAAATGATCGCAATAGTTTAAAGTTTACTTATATTTATTTTAATTTGTTTTTAGGTAATATATTGAATAATATGTATTAAATGTTGTAAAATAGCTAGAAGTGATAAAAAATACATGTTTATAGTTTTGACGACAATCATATTACTTGATTAGTAAATATTTTCTTTAATTTGATAACTGTCAATTGATATACATATATTGTTGTTTAGAATTTAAGAGCCATAAATAATATTTAAAACAGCAATATTTAATATATATATATATATATTAATGTTTTACACAAATGAATATGTATTACCAATTCTTGTTCCCAGAGTAATGTGCATATTTGTAACAAATTTCCACAATTCTATATTTCTGTCGCTGCAACTGCTCTAAGCATATCACTGTCGAATGGCTGCAAGAACTCAGTAACTTTCTCTGTCCCACAAAACCGATCAAATTAACGACTTTTCAATGAGCAATATATTTAAACATACTGCATACGGGATGTACAAATTCTAACAAAAAATTTTTACGCATCTAGTTTGTATCCTGAGTAGATACGATATATTAGATGTTTCCTTTGGAGGTAGAAACTTACATAACCCTAGAGGAAGTAGCACTTATTTTAAATATGTTTTGCCTGTTTAGAATAATAGTATCCTATAGAATACCATAGCTGATTAACATTCGTTGATCGTTTTTTTTTACATTTACCCAACAGGTTAACCCTAAATAAAGAGTAATTAATAAGTATTATTAATAATGTTTGAAAATCTTTTGGAAAAAATTGTCACGGGCCGCATATAGAATTTAATATTTATGTATATAAAGTAACTTATATTACCAATGAATATAATAAAACAGTTTTAAATATTTGAAACAAAAAAACACTATTATACCTACTCGTATAATTTTTAATATAAACACTCCATTGCATCTATATGAGTATGTAGGTTGATAGAGGAAATAATGATATCAAGAGTGTTTTCAAAAAACTTGTCTGGAAGATAAGTTCGTAAAACACCGAGTATTTTGTTGATTGTCTTTATACATTCCATTTGCAAGTTCAAAGACACAGTGGCGGGTTAAGAATAGTTTGGGCTCCTAGGCAAATTATATTTGGGAACCCTCAATTTTTTTTGTGATATTTACTGAAAACATTAATCTATTTTAAAACACTATAGGAAAATTTCTTGGATTGGGACTCCCTAAGCCTGGGGTTCTTAAATTTGTGCCTCATTGCCTATCCGCCACTGCACAGGCAAATTATTGATGTCACATGAGAATGGAGTAGCAAATATACTAAAAAGCTATTGGTGTTTTTTTTTTAAATCTTAAAATCTATTCCTGAAATCCTGTGGCAATTAATAATTAATGCCGCTGTTTACTTGCTTGGGTTTGGGGACAGTTTCAAAATTAATTGTTATTGTTTTTAAATGGAGATTTTTACAATATCAATTTAATTTCACACTTTGAAATATATTATTTATTTGTTGGTTTCAACCTTAATTTGTATTATTTTTCTATTTGAGGCAAACCATTTCAGTACCTACATTGATTTTTATAAATCAACAGGTGCATCCATATTTTGGACGGCACTGTATACCAATCTATTAAGAGTCAAATATAGTTAGTATGTGTATCGTTAGTACCAAATTGTTGTCTATAGAAAGTCCGGCATTATATGTCCATATTCCCTGATGTACGGCAATCTAGGCTGTCTCAAAGAGGTTACATCTAAAAAAGTATAATGTGTTTCTTTTGATATATCACAACGCACATTAATCTTTCTTCCATTTGTGGTCATGTAACACTCATTTTACTAACGAAAAAAATCAATTCCGGTTTGAAATTATCTTAATAAATACTCGCGTTGATGATGGCATCGTGTACTGATCGAAGAAAGTCTAACCTTGTCCATGAAAGTAAAAGAGGTATCACAACGTATCGCCTTAATTTCTATAAGCTGGCATAGTTTTACATGGCACTGGACTGGACAATGGAAATTTAATTGAACACGATTGGTGATCGGATCGGAGACTAGTAGATAATAGCTTTAATTGCTAGAGAATGGAATTTAAAAGGGACTGTGACTCATCCGTTATTTTTATCTACATGAATTATTTACCGAATGTTTGTAAACAAAGGTGTGAAGATGACATTTTTTAACATTATAAGTATCGAGAGAGGTCAGTTTGGACATCAAATAAATTTTAAGATTTCCGAAGGCAAATAATCTTAAACTCAAATAAATTCACGATTTTTTCATAAAAGCTGAACATGTCTAAAAATTCTAATTTTTAGGAAACAGAAAAATCTTATAACAAAACGGTTCAAATATGACTAGCAATTTTGTTCCGTACATGAAATGATCATTTTGAAAATAAGTTGATTTTTTGGCAGATGATACCCAATCTATTCCATATGAAAACGGACCAAATCTCATACATTCAAACACACTTAGGCACTCAAATTATTCTGCATAATACTTACCAAAAGAAAATTTTCAAAAATATCAATAAAACTCGAGAACATAACGAAACTATCAATAATCGAAATTGTTTTCATTTTCACTTAATTTTAAGGTTAGTGAGTGTTTTTAATTCAATAAAATAAATAAATAAATAAATATAAATATATCATCACGGCTTATTACCCATTGCTGGGTGTGCCAATCTGCTTTGTACACAGATATCGGTAATGATGAAATATTTGCAATGTGCGGGCGCTTACCAGGCGTCACCTCACGGGCACTCACTGCTGGCGTGGAGAGCGCACCACAGGGGTCAACTCAATAATTTATAAAAACGAGGCATTAATTTTGAATTTTTATTTTGTGGTTCCATCATTTATTAAAAATAATAAAAAAATCTAGACTTTTTGGTTTTTGTAGAAATTTTGTTTTTATCCGATTAAATAAAATTATAAAAATAAAGAGGAAAATGAATTTAAAAAAGTTAAGTTCCTTGAAATTTTTAAGTGAAAACTATTTTGTTTCTTTGCGAAACAATAGTAACTAAGCAGCTGTTCATTTTCTTTTTCTCCTAAAGGATTCATATCTAATTGTTACTTTTCCTAAGGAAGATTTAAATATAATTTACAATAATTTAATTTCAATAGCAGTTTAAGAAATTATGCCTTTAATAAGTAAACACAACAATAAATGACATTAGCATACAAGGCAAATGACTGCATTGTAATGACGATATTTTAATTGCCGTAATTATCACTTAGTTCTGCAGGCTAACTATGTTCTTGACATGACTTACAATTACATTGCAATCAGCACTGACACTGAATTGTTGATATACTAAGTTCAAAAACAACTAGATGACATACACACATTGCAACGATGAAACTATAAAATACTATAATTGGTAAAGAGATTCAAACTGGTCTTTCGATAACAGAGAATAAATTAACTTGTCACCAAAATACTTATGTGTTACCAAACTCAAGACTCTAGATAATTAGGTAAATCCTAGACGTTTATTTTTATCCCTAAACTGTTAGTTGTCTTCAAATTAAACGGATTATATACACTTAATAAATAATTAAACACCTTTTTTGGTCCGAGCGAAATCAGTTCTGTGCATAAATCTACTTCTGCGTCAAAATAATTATTATGTCCCCGAAAATACTGAGATGTCACCACATAAAATATTCCATTGGTACGATCTATGTTTTATTTTGTTACGGTCGCCATTATAGTAGATACAATAAATTTACTTAGTTACCAAAAAATAAGAAGTGTTCAATGGAAAAAATGCACCGAAGAACAATTTGCAAGGGGTGGGGTCAACGCTAATGCTTGCATAGTACATGTGAATGTGAAAATCATATGAATCCACAATATTTTTGGACTCTTATTGGCATCGGCTCAGGGTGAAAACAATGCAAAATAAAAAACTTGGGTAAAAATTGATTTTACGTCCAACAGAACTAGTTTTTGTCTAACATTAAAATCCAACTTTTCCTTCATCCCAGTTAAAACCACGGCTAACGGAGTTCTTGCCGTCCTTGAAAAGACAGCGATGTTTTATTAAGCGTCGATGGGAGCCAACTCGGAGTGATTGGCTTCCGGTGGGTTCCCAGGGTAGCGGTTATTTTTATGATTATATCATACTTAAATGGTGGAAAATATTTTATAATAAAATGTAATATTAATTTCAAAGAAGATTTTTTTAATGTTTGATTAGATTTTCTGATGACAGAACTGTATTAACAAATTTTCGTATTGAAATAATTTGGTGATCACAATTTTGTGATAAATTAGTCATTTCAGAGGCAAATTCGATTATTTTGTAACTAATCACATTTTCTGGTGACCGTAAATGGATAAACAGATGTTCGTATTGAAATAATTAGTTGATAAATTAGTTATTCTGAGGGTAAATTTAATAACAAAAAATGGAATAATAAAGTACTTGATTAATTTATACTCTTGATAAAATAACATTGAATTGATGATATACTACCTACAAAATCCTAACGAGCAACGAAAAGAGATACGTTATGAAATCTTTTATTAAAATATATTATTTTTAATAACAATTATAGATATAATACATACAAAATTTAAATATTTAAAAAAGATTATGATAGTACTATGATAAATGAACAAACTATAGTATTAGTTTAAATAATTGCTTACTAGATTGTAATGAAGAAATGGCATTGAATTATTGATACACTTTGATTAAGATTCCTAGAATTCATTACAATCAAGATAATGGAATAATAAATGAATGGGTTATAGTAAGATTATAATTGCCAATAAGATGTTAAGTAATGTGTTGCAATTATGACGTTTCAATATGTAAATAAAAGAATTATAATTCATATATTGTTGTTTATAATTTTTAACCTTCAATTTAACTGAATGTTTCGGAATATTGAACCGTTTGTTTGTTAATATTAATAACACCAACAGAAAACAAATTTGGAGGATCCAAATTATTTTAAATGAAATACAAGTAGAAGTTATAGGAATCCCATTTACATACAGTTTTACATAATAGTATGTTTCGTCATGCCAACGCAGTACATCTTCAGCTTAGTTGTCTAGGTGGTAAAATTTAATAGTCTAAGGTTACATATTATATATTACTTGTCAATACGAAACGTTCTTTTATGTAAAAGTTAATAAATTAGATTCCTATAACTTTTACTCGTATTTCATTTAGTAACAGAAAATGGTTGGTACAATTTTTTTGTTTCAACCTCTTTATTATGTTTTATTGGTGTCTCCTGTCCTAGTATGGTAATGATAAAAACAAAAGTTATGGGCGTTAACAAGTAAAAGTCAGTGAATGTAGGCTACTTATTGACCCCTTAACCGTGTGAACACAGTGTATTGTTGCTAATCTTAATCTTAAAGAAAGAGAGAGGACGTTCACTAGATAAGACACTTCAGTCTTTGTTAGTTTCTTGTGATGTACAATGTTTTGCAACTTTTTGTTCGTAGTATGTAGTACAGTTTTTTTTTTCTTAAAAGTTGTGGGTCAATATTTTTGATGGGGTCAATCGATTATGTATCGCAATTGCAATCATAAACAAAAATTGGTATAGGCATTTGGAGGTCGGCATAATTTGATTTGGTACATAATAAATTTTCAATGAGATAAGGTGGTAAAAATATGTTTTACCAGACCAGATGGCGCTCGAAATCCTTTAAACTGGCATTTACCATGGGTAAACCGTTTTACCGTGCGCGTTGCTTCCCATATTATTTTATATAAAAATTCTTCAAATAAAAGTTATAGAGCATAAAATTCTGCATATAGGTCAGTGAACATAACTTATTTCGTATGTTTAGTAACTTGAAAAATTGGATGTGGATATTTCGAAAATTACAATTTATAGTTTATTAATAGTACTAGCCATGGACCTAAATCGATAGACAAACAAATGTCTGATGCAGAATTTCATGCTCTATAACTTTTATTTGAAGATTTTTTTTGTAAAATAGTTTGGGAAGCAACGCGCAAGGAAAAACTATTTTCCCATATAAATACCCAAGTTATTTTTATATTATTTTGTCAAGCACAATGTTTTAAATATGGTACAAGTTTAATAAAATTCCAGACGTGATTGAAATGCAAAATCAAAGATGGGACTTATTTTATTAACATAAAGATAGGCAGGTAAACAAATAAAAGTACAAAAATATTTTGAATTAGCTAAATGATTAGTTGTAATTCTGACGGTGCGAGTTAGAATAGCAGTCGATATCAGTTCTATAATTTTTCCAAAGTAAGTTGTTAGCGAATTCTGGGAATAGCAAATTGTTATATCTAGCAATGGGGAAAACCGTGTTGATATTATTATTATTATATAAGTTTTTTTAAACTTATTATAAAGGTACAAAGTTTGGTATGGTAGGTATAGGGACTAAATTCCCAGTTCACACGATTTATAGATTTTATAGATTTAAGTTTATATCTATTTGATATCTTTCCATAATATTTTACGCAAAGATTTTTTCATCTCTCTTGCCATATTGTCCGCCTAATAAGACCTGGATCGTTTAGTATAGTATCTCTATATCTACAGTTCAAATATCTGCCGTCACATGGTCTAGATCAACCCACATTTATTGTTAAAATAAAACCGAGCAATCATGTGCACACGGAATACTTATGGTAAGATCACGTCGCTATACGCCTACCTCCAACTATAAAATATCAGCTCTGCTTCTGCGATATTTAAATGTTATGGTATGAGATAAATCAGGCCACTGATAGAAAAGCAAGGAGCATTGGCTTCGTAGCTCACCTTTTAAGGAGGAAGAAATAATTAAGTTATCCCAAGCGTTGATTAGAACGATATAAGGCCTGGATCGTTTAGTATAGTATCTCTATATCTACAGTTCAAATATCTGCCGTCACATGGTCTAGATCAACCCACATTTATTGTTAAAATAAAACCGGGCAATTATGTGCACACGGAATACTTATGGTAAGATCAAGTCGCTATACGCCTACCTCCAACAATAAAATATCAGCTCTGCTTCTGCGATATTTAAATGTTATGGTGAGATAAATCAGGCCACTGATAGAAAAGCAAGGAGCATTGACTTCGTAGCTCACCTTTTAAGGAGGAAGAAATAATTAGGTTATCCCAAGCGTTGATTAGAACGATATTTAAGAACAGAACAAAGGCTGCATTTCAGATAAACCATGCGCTAAGACGCAATTTGGTTATGTAATATAAAATATCGTTGTTTCCAAAAGCGACAGGTCCCTCGAGAACGAAATCTGGTATACAATTGTACATAAGGAGAAACTACGTTATCACACCTTATGAATTCTAGGAAATATTAGATATATACAGGGAGTTCTTAAGGTATAAAGAAATGGCTTATTGCTCATTTCTTAATGTGCCAATCTGGTTTTTTCGACGATATCGGTATGACGATATATTTGTACTGTAGAAGTCGAGGGCGATTACTGGATGTCATCTCACAAAGGATTACATTGAGCTATTTGATAAATGAATATAATTTTCAAGTTTTATTTCTGAAATCGGCCGGAACTCTAGTAGCCCGACATTATATGGGTAATAATGATTTTACCTATTTAATTTTTTTATTTAAAACGATTTTTTTATTATTTTTCATTATTATTTGTACCTTTTGTGTTTTAGTTTTTAGGTCAAAGAATAGGGTATTTAACTAATTTATGATTTTTTGTTTTATTCTTTGTAAAATATTAATATATACATATTTTTTTGTTATTATTGTGTGACCAGTCGAGGAGATCGGACGTGCGACGAGCGCCAGTGCTGTGTAGTGCAATTATATAATAGCTTAAACTAATTGTGCAACTAATTTATAATTGTTAGTGTAATTTAATTTTCTTGTGTAACTCGGATTGTAGAATCCAGGCTCTCTAAAATGCCAGAAAATAGTGTCAGTACTGGCAAAGTATCAGCTACGGTTACCACCGCTGTAATTACATGTGTCTCCTCCACATATACAACTACCACAACGAATAGCCACACATCGCCAATAGTTACTATTCAGCGTGTAATCTCACCCTCACCGAATAGTGATACTCTGACAGCTAATAGTATTCCTGAATCTATAAGATCTATTGACGAATCACGCATACAAACACCAAATTTATATTATGGTTACTATTTACCACCTAATTTAACTGCAACTTTAACGCAACCAATGGAAACATCTATGCAAACTACAAACCTTCAAACAAAGGACTTCTCGTGGCAAAAATATTCGAAGGAAAAGAACAAGAGAAGACAAACCAAGCTCACTTGCAAATAAAAGAAGCAATATCTCCCAAACAAATGTGCATACACCTGAAATACCAACGCTTAATAGATATTTCATACTGAATAACGAGGCAACCAATTCACAAAATGAAGAGTTACCAACTCACACGAGTCAAGACACAAAAAACCAGAATGAAAACACAAAATACGTTTTTAAACCCCCACCGATATATATTTAAGATGTTGAGGACTACTCAGCAATGATATCAAGCATAAAATCTTCTATAGACAGCAACGAATTTATATGTAAAACTTTGTCACACAACGTAGTCAAACTAAACACAACAACATACAGAAACCTTGTTCAACTGCTAAAACATATAAAATAGCATTCCACACATATCAACCTAGACAGGAAATGTCCTATAGAGTAGTGATAAAAAACCTGCATCACTCAATTACACCTGAGGAGATAAAAGAAGAATTAGAAGACAATGGATTTATAATTCGAAATATCGTATACGCAGTTGGCAAACAAAAAAGCCTTTGCCAATGTTCTACGTTGACCAAGAGCCAAACGAGAACAATAAGAAAATTTATGAAATTAAAACATTGCTAGGAACAAAAATTACTGTAGAGGAACCCAAGAAAAAAAAAGAAATACCCCAGTGCACAAGATGTCAGAAATATGGACATACTAAGGCCTACTGCTTAAAACCTTATAACTGTGTGAAGTGCGCAGGGAACCATCCTACTATAAATTGCAGCCAACAAAAAACTGCAGCACCCAAATGTGTGCTTTGTGACAGAGCACATCCAGTCAACTACAACGGCTGTATTGTTTACAGGGAACTGCAAAAATATAAGGGTAAGTCTAGCAATGTCTCCAGGCAAAAAAAAACGAGAATCGAGAGTTTATAATCAGAAATGCTGAATTCCCTAGCTTAAATCAATATGAAAATCCACCCAACAATCAAACCTCACACAACCGCACAAACTACTCCCAAGTAGCACAAAATAATAACTCTAACAATGTATCACTTGAAAATTTTCTCAATAGATTTGAAACACTGTTCTATCAATTAATGAATCAAAACGGAACGATCATCAATTTACTCACCACGCTCATGAACAAAAACATCAATGGGTAACCTAAGAATAGCACTATGAAACGCCAACGGCATAAAGCAACATAAGCAAGAAATTGAAGTATTTTTACATGAAGAAAGATTGACATACTACTAATAGCCGAAACACATCTTACGGAAAGAGACTACTTTAACATAAAAAAAGTATAAAACATACAATACCAATCACTCTGATCAAATGACTCATGGAGGTACAGCCGTTATAATCAAAGAAAATATTTCTCATTACGAAATGGAAAAAATAGAAATTAATTATATACAAGGAACAAATGTTAAAATCAAAGACGCCGATGGAACCTTAGCTATATTTGCTATTTATTGCCCACCAAAACATGCAATCAAACAAGATGAATTTGAAAAAGCTTTCGAAATACTAGACAACCGGTTCATAGCCGGCGGGGATTATAATGCTAAGCACCCTAGATGGGGATCCCGACTAATAAATCCAAAAGGCAGACAACTGCAAGCTGCAATGCTTAACAAAATATACGACCAAGCTAGCACAGGTAAGCCAACTTAAACTTAAAATCCCAGATGCCTTGGACTTCTTCGTTCTAAATAAAATATCTCCAAATTATATAATAATAGATGAGAGTTTTGATCTCAGCTCAGATCATTCGGCTGTCATAGCTACATTAAGTACAACAATTATAAGAAGAAAAGAAAACAAACCCAATTTGACAAATAAAAATACAGACTGGAATCAGTTCCAAAGTCACCTCAATGAAATCATAAATACAAATATCCCGCTAAAAACAGAAGAGGATATTGATAATGCAGTGAACACTCTAACTAAACAAATACAAGAAGCAGAGTGGATACCTACGCCAAAACAAAAAGATTTTAGACACAATCGTAAACTATCCACAGTACATAAAAGAAAAAGTAGAAGAAAAGAGAAGGGCTAGAAAACACTGGCAGTTATACAGATAACTCAGCGATAAGACTCTTTTAAATAAATTAAGCAAGGAGCTAAAAACAATGATCCGGGAATTTAAAAATGAATCTTTCCAAACGTATATCAGTAGTCTGTCTGCAGAAGCACACAGCGACCACACCCTATGGAAAGCAACTAAAGGTGTAAAAAGACCTAAACAAGCTATACCACCTATCCGAAAACCGGACAATACATGGGCCAGGACAGACGAGGATAAAGCTGAATTATTTGCTGAACATTTGTCAAATATATTTAAACCTAATACACAAAATACCACAGATGATGAAGAAAACAATATAACCAAATATTTAGACTCGCCACTACAGTTATCTTCTCCAATTAAAATTGAAGAAATCCAGGAAGAAATAAAGTTTCTCAACATCAAAAAAGCACCCGGACACGACTTAATTACTCCAAATATACTAAAAAAAAAAACTACCAGAGAAAGCGCTTACCGTCATAACATGCATATTCAACGCAATAATAAGGATACAATATTTCCCCATCTTGTGGAAAATGTCCCAAGTGATCTTAATACTAAAACAAAACAAACCTAGCTACGATCCCACATCATACAGGCCAATATCTTTACTCCCTTGTTTATCCAAGTTGTTAGAAAAACTTATATAAAAAAATTAAAGAACGAAGTGGAAGATAGTAATGTAATACCGGAACACCAGTTTGGATTTCGGAATCAAATAGAATCACCAAAGAAATAGAGAAATGTCTGCAGGAACAAAAATATTGCTTGGCTGAATTTTTTGATATAAGCCAGGCGTTTGACAGAGTATGGCACACGGGGTTGCTATACAAGCTAAAACAAAACCTGCCGCACTAGTATTATCTGTTAATAAAATCGTATTTAACAGATAGGCATTATCAAGTAGTGATCGAAAATAGCCAGTCTAAAATATACCCCATTCGTGCAGGTGTACCACCGGGAAGTGTTTTGGGCCCTGTGTTATATCTTATATTCACGGCAGATCTACCACACCATGATAAAGTTACTATAGCTACCTACGCAGACGATACTGCAATAATAACGTCTGACGAAAATCCTAATGAAGCCTCAACAAAACAGCTACAAAAATCTTTAGATGCAATCCAAAAATGGGCTAATATGTGGCGTATTAAAATTAAGAAAACAAGTCAGCACATATAACATTCACCTTGAAAAAAGCTACTTGCCCTGAAGTCAAACTCAACGACAAAGTACTTCCAGAAAAGAACAAATCGACATCAAAATCAAAAAATTAAATTGGCTAATTGGCCATAAATCTAAATTAAGCCTGACAAATAAAATCTTAATTTACAAAACAATGCTAGTACCTGTTTGGACCTATGGGATCCAGCTATGGGGCTGCGCAAAAAAGACTAACATTAACAAAATACAACTATTTCAAAATAAAGCACTGCGTACTATAACTAATGCCCCTTGGTTTGTTAGAAATGACATCCTACACCAAGACTTAACCGTAAAGACAGTCCAAGATTAAATACAAACCTATTCGGAAAAATATGAAAAGAGACTCAATAACCATCCAAATAATCTGGATATAAATCTATTAAACAACGCAGAAGAAGTAAGAAGACAACAGAAAAAACCATTAGAATTATAAGTAAATTTTATGTATATAATCTTAGGAGGAACCATTACTGGATGGCAACCTCACGCACATGATGTATACACTCGTTATATTAGATCCGATTTGCTGGTTAGCTTCTGTAGCTAGTTGTAAATATAAGAACCAATAATATATATATATATATATATATATATATATATATATATATATATATATATATATTTGTTCATACAATGACCCATTGAACAAAGCTTCTCTCCCTACAGATATATAAAACCGACACTGTCTGTAATATTTTCATTGTTGTTACGAAAAGTATTATGAACTAAAAATTATTAGCTACTCATAAATTTCTTTTCTCTGCTGTCATCGTATGCAGCTTCTTTGCATCGTACATTTCAAATTGTTCCTATTTATATTGTATGTAAATTCGCATTCATGATAACTTGGACAATTGGATAGGAATAATTATTACAACGTTCGCAATATGGATGCTTTTATGCCGGCACGATAAGTCATCATTCTGGCCTTGGTATGTTAGCTTCTCGTTCTATACAATGCTTTTTATCATGATGCTTTATCAATTTCTTTCGCAATGCTCATTTTATGCTAATTTGAGCGAAATTCGCGGTGTACTCAAAGGTGGAGAACATTTTTTTTACTATGGGAGATAATTTCATAGAAAAAACTATAGAGAGTTTGATAATTCTATTAAAAGCTTGTGAACTTTTTTGAACGATAGTTTCTGTAGAGAGTTTAAAATACCTATACAAGTTTTTCACAGTGATGTGATAAGCAAGTGGAATTATTATTTATATAAGATTATTTTTTAAAATTTAAGAATAGTTACATATTGCATTTATTATTTTCTAAAAGAAATATTGGTAAACTAGCGTTCAAACATCGAAAAATATCGGATTCTTATTTATTATCTATAGTTTAGTTAATGATTAATGAGTTTCTGCATTAAACGACACCAAATACATGTAAATTATGTAATATTTTACTCCAATAAATTAAATACTAAATTTATTCAATTTCATGTAAACATCGATAGCCATATGGCATTTGAACAAACAGACAAACAAATGTTTGATATTTTATTGTCAAAATTCGTTAGCTATGATTTTTGGTGATATTTTCTTTATAATATTTTCTAACAGATAAAAAGTTGCTTGACAAAAATTAAATTTAAAAATTATTACATTATAAAATTTACACAACATATATTATAAAGAAATTTGACAAATACCACAATCATTGTTGGCAGTCAAAATGGAGGGCAATAGTATGCAAAAAAATCTGATTTCCCATGTTAATCTCCTATGTTTACTGTATATCTTGAAAAAGAACACCCGGTATATATTATTTTGTCTCATATTTTAAAAACCGCTGATATACAGGTTGTTTTTCAACTTCGAGTAAAAACTTTAAGAACATATAGTACTGACCAAAATGAGTAAAAAAGCAACATGGTCCGATTTTCAATAATTTCCGAGATATTATAAGGAAATAAAAAATGAGTTTTTACGGGGCTTGCCGCTGCTATCACGAAATCAATAATAGTTACGACTTAGATTAAATGAGACTTTTTCTTTAAATGTTGTGGCGACCTTGAGGAATATTTAAGTTTCAAATAACGTCTACTATTAGAAATAGAGAAAAATGATATATATATATATATATATATATATATATATATATATATATATATATATATATATATATAAAATTTGATTGTTTTTTATAGTCTACTTTTATTCGATCACTATTTTTGCCAGTTTTTTTTTTATTTTACTACAAAATGGACCCTTTCTCGGAAACAGTTGGAGATCAGATCTATGTTGATTAACCTTTTTTTTCTCATTTTGATCAGCACTATATGCCCTTAAAATTTATATCCGATGTTGAAAAACACCCTGTTATTTTTTTAAACTATTATAAAAGTTGGCAATAGCGAGCGAGATGGTCGAGGCACCGTATATTAATCACAAAACGATATTTATTTATCTATTCGATATTGATATTTTGTCCTAATTCTTAAAAAATACATTAAAATAAATATATATGTAGTTATTATTGTAAGCTAGAGAAAAAATTACTATAGAGTACGAACCAAAGTGTATAATTTAAATTTTATGCGGCGTTAAAAAATCAGTGAAATATAAAATTATGTCAAATTATGAATTATCTGGCATAATATATTGAAAAATTTTAATCCGCTAAAAAGAGAAAACTGTAACTAATTATTAGAACTAAATGCGGTTTAAATATAGGTTAGCAAAATCGTAACAGCTGCACTATCATATAACAAATTAACGTATTATTCATATATTATTATGTAACACTTGAAACAATGCGAAGAAACGATCTGTGAATGTAACAAAATGCTTTGGAAATACAATTTACGTTTTCTTTTTTTAATTAGAATCATTGTTTACCACCACTGAAATTAACTGGATATATGATCGTTATTCATTAATTATAAATCAGGTTGAAAAATTTGTAACTAGATCACAATTATGTGGTAACTATTGTTTAATACATTAGTTCATCTATGGTATAATAAATAATTAAGATGTCATAAGATGTTACTGAGAAAAAATTGACACGAGGGTCACGCTAGAATTATTGAGAATAAGACATATGGTGCATATTTTTTAGAATTATAGTTTAAATAAATATGTTCCAAGTAGTCCCTTTTACCAATAATACACTTCAACGTTCTTTTCTTTCATTTATTAAAGTTCCCTATGATTTATCATTTTAAATAATCATGAAATATCGGGTGCGCCATTTTATTTATTTTTTGCAAAAAACTGAAGAAAAATATAAAAGAAAAGAATGGTAAAAAAGTATTATATACTGAGTTTATATGCAGTTTTGAAACCGTTTTTAAAACGTTTTTAGTTTTGAAAACGCCATGTATATAGTGTCAAAACGGTTTTGAATTATCTCAAACCAAAACTAAAATTCATGGGTTGGACTTGAAAACTAGTTTCGAAACTACTCATGTAAACACTTAAAATTCAGTTTCGATACTGCGCATGCCTACAGAGCATAACGTTTCTGTCGCTTTGTGTTACTAACCTTCAAATATACTGACAGTGACAGTTGTGTAGTTTTAGTGCGTAGTGGTACGAAGTATAAAAAATAATTGGAATAATAGCAAAATGAAGTATTTGGAGTGAAGAGGATCTGTCACTTACATCAGCTAAATGCGCATGCGCCGAAACTGGTTTCAAATCAATTTTTAAACTTGTTTTGAAAACTGCATGTAAACACTTTTGCATAATTTTGACTGAAAACTAAAACCATTTTTAAAACTGCATGTAAACGTAGTAATTATCAGACGAAATCAGGAAGAGATTTTAGATAGTTAGACAAACTATTATATAACGATGATAGTATGAAAAAAAATCCTTGAATTTTGATTTTCCATATCTATATAGGAATTAAAATAGGGATTCACCAACCCAATCTACTTGGCTTGAAATAAAAAAGCTTGGCTTGGCTTGAAACTTCAAGCTTTTTTTTATTGTTAGGCTTGGCTTGGGCTTGATGGAAGCAAAGCTTGGCTTGGCTTTAAAACTTCAAGCTTTAAATATTTTAGGCTTGGCTTGATTTTCAAGCTTTGTCAAGCTTTTTCAAGCCTTTTAAAGCTATTTCAAGCTTTACAAATGCTCCTGCGCACAGTAGGTATATGGGTTTTGAAAACCAGTAGTAGCTGTTCGGTATTAAGATTTTAATATAAATATTCGATGTGCATTAAATTAAATATATCGATATACCTAGCGATAAATCTGATATATCGATGTATTGGAATATTGATGTATCAATATATTGATGTTATGTCGATGTTTCATTGTATCGTAACGATGTATAAATCACGTTTTGATTTACATATATTATGGTACAATTGAAGAATATCTTCTTATGCGTAAAGATAAACAAAACAATAATATAAAATTTATGAAACTTACACGAAGTGTTTTTTCTTTGTAATTATTAAAATATAAAACTATTGAAATGTATATTTTATTCATTTTATTTTTGAGATTAAACAATCAACATGAATTTATTATCTTTTATTAAATATTTGCCCTTAAATTTTTATGTTTCTTTTATTATTTTAGTTGACTGCATTCATTCAAGTAGGCATATGCATTAAATTAGACTTTATTGTATTTTAATAACAAAATACAAAAGTAAATAGGACTTAAGTTCATAATGTTATTTTTACTCGATATGACCTCCCAACAAACTGTTAAAGTTTGTCATACTATATAGTTCATATTCAGCCTGTATAAATAAAGAATAACTCAAGACTTCAAACACGCAAGAACAGTGTTCAAATAAATACATAAATATTTTGGAATGTACAATGGGATGAAAATGACCTACTTCAAATACACCTGGAAATCATAAAACCCTACAGACGGAAATTTCCCCGAAATTTTGTTTGTTCGTGACATACATACCTCTTCTTATGATATTTCTACTGATTTTTTAGTACAGAATCATGTAAGTTAAATACATAAATATAATTACTGTAATTATGTCCAAATTCAAATAGCACAAAAGTAAATACCCTCAACGATACGGATATCTCGTTATTACCGAAATTTGTGAATAAAAGCAAATGAAAAACCTCCAGAACTAGGTAATAAGCCGTGATTATATATTTATTTGCTTATTTTAATTAATATTTTTGGAAACAATGAAAACTTGTATCAAGTTAATATTTAAAAGAGAATGCTCTCTTTGTCGGTACATTGTTATTGTCTATTATACCTCTCACAGACAAGGTCCGCTTATTAGGGATATATTAGGAGTTGAGTTAAAAGTAGCACTGAAAATCTTTGAATTTAAATATACATATCCACAAACAGAAACTGTCTCGTCTCTATGGGTACGTTCGGCATTAACATTTTGAGCGCTCAGAGCCGTCAATTGCGTTCGGTATTGACATTAGAGCGATCTGTAGCGTTCGGCATTAAACTCGCTAAGCATATTGAGCTCGCTCTGTGTGCTCGGTGACCAAGCGCCGAGCACACGGAGCTCTCAAATCTGAGCATGCGTATAATAAGCCTTTAACTCAACTGTCATGTGGCAGATCAGTTAAAAATTTCATTTCCACGTAAAAACTAGCAACTCAGGCGGAGGGTAGTTCTCAGAATTCTGTACCGCGCTCTCGCCTGATAGTTTAAAATATTTTGACTCATTTATAGCAAAAAGTTTTAAATATGAACAACAATTTATTTACGTGCCCTTTATGTTCATTTACAGTTAAAGCATGTTTTATAGAAACGTTACAAAAACATGTTGAAAATGAACATAAAGATTGAGAATATAGGGAAGTTAGAAATAATATTTTGTACAAATTACTCAATATTCATATAACCTTTTTCATAAAGCTTGTACGGTGAATCAAGTACACGATAATTAGATAATGAAAATAAATTATATTATTACTGAAACGTAATTTCATTTTTACCTACTAAGAAAACTTATAAAAATATCATATTTTAACACTTATGTGAAAAACTATTAATTCATTAATACACATTTTACTCCTGTACTATTCCTGTTCCTAGTTACATATTTGTGTATTATAATTTCCCGCTTAACATATGAATCTGGAGCGTTCGGCATTAGCATTAACATCTGTGAAATCCGTCACGTGACCTATGAGCTCTGAGCAATCCGTAGATTTCAATGCCGAACGTACCCTATGATACGGAAATACCAGAATAACAAAACATTATACAAAATATAACTTTAAAATGCAATAATTATCATCATATGTAGTCTGTCACTCAATTTACTTTGCGGTGTAGAGTATATTATTTCTTTTAATTTTTATTCTGCACTTTTGTAGCATTTCAATAAATACGAGTAATAAATATGTAGGTTTATGTGAAATGTAATCAGATAAATTTAATAATTTTTTTTCTTTTTTGGTTTGAAAATCAAATCTAATTTTTTAAAGCTTTGAGCTTATAATTAAATAAATAAAATAAATAAGTATATCATCACGGCTTATTACCCATTGCTGGTTGTGCCAATTTGTACACATTTATCGATAATGATGAAATATTTGCCCGGTGCGGGCGCTTACCAGGCGTCACCTCAGGGTCACTCATTGCTGGCGTGGAGAGTGCACCACAGGGATTAATTTTGTGTCATTTAAAATTCGAAATATTTGGCGTCGGTCGAGATCGAACCCGGTTCCCCAGATTCGCGACCTGACACTTGGGCACATGGCCACGAGACCTCAAAGCTTATAATTAATTCCAGTTACTTAAAAATTTAAGTAATTAATTAATTTTTATACAAAATACGTTTAACTTGACAATAATAAGTATTTAAAAAAATTAAATAGTTCTATATGAAATGATAAACATTTGTAATAAATTTTGTATTATCATTTTTCATCATACATTTTATATTAATGTAGGTAAGGGATAAAACAATAAAATTATATTATCATTTATCATTATGTGTTTAAAACTTTTTCAACATTCTGTAAATTTATTTTGTATACTTGATTATGTGAGCGTATTACAATGTGCGATTAGTTGGTTTAGATTGAGAAAATAAGTGGTCTTTGCATAATAAGAATGATGAAGGGTATAGACTGGTCCAATTCTTAGAAGTTCGCAAAAATGTGCCGAAGCAATGAGAAAGTACGTTACCACCATAAAATTACAGTTTTGTCGGCCTCGACAACATTTCTTAAGAAAAGTTTGAAAAAGCTTGTTTTTAATCAAGCTACTTGACAGCCGAAGACTTGGCTTGGCTTGAAAATTCAAGCTTTTTAAAATGTTAGGCTTGGTTTGGCTTGGGCTTGGTGGAACAGAAGCTTGGATTGGCTTGAAAAGTCAAGCTTTTTTGAACGGCAGGCTTGGCTTGATTTTTAAAGCTTTTTCAAACCAAGCCAAGCCAAGCTTTCAAGCTTCAAGCCAAGCCCGTGAATCTCTAAAATAAAATTATATTGAAAATTATACTGTTATATAGGATCTTCTTGTGTAAATCTACATTAAAATAGTTCTCGTAAAAAGATAATGACAAATATTTGGATATAGGAATTTCTTTTTTCACACCTACAAATAAGTTTTAAACTAACATTCATAATTAAAATGTATTTCCTTGCATTACCCATACATTAATGTCAAATTTGATAATTAACATCTAGAAATTTTAATAATTGATTTGTTTGAAATTTTGTTTTCCTTTTACAATGGCTATACAAAACAAAAGTGTTCTTAATTTATGTAAAAATTATACAAAAATGCTGTCAGACCTGTAGCATCCGAAATTTATCTATACATGCATTTTTGAACTTAGTAAATTTTACAAATAAATATAAATTTTAAAATTCTTTTCCGTATTTTTTATAAAAGTAAAAACAAAAAAAAAACACTGTTGTTTTCAAATAGTGAAGAAATTATAACCTTTTATTTTATTTCTATTTTATAAATTAATATCTCTGAAAATAGGGCAAATAATGACTTTATTTATTTATTTATTGAATTCTGGACGTAATTATCTCTATGTATTTTATAAAAAGTAACTAAAAAAAATTAAAAATCGTATATTCTATATGTATATTTGACTTCAGAAATTTGGAATCGTTGAAATAACTTTTAGATATATGTAGGTACACAGAATTTATGAATTAAAAAAATTGATATGAATTCTAAAACTAAAATCTCTTTGGCTTTAATCTTTTCAAATACACAAGTGCTTAAAAATGGAGGTCAAAATTTGGAGTACTGACGAAAATCAGTAAAAAAAAGCTTAATCAACATAGGTATGATCTTTACGTGTTTCTGAAAAAGAGACCATTTTGTATTAGAAACAAAGGAAAAATGACAAAGATAGTGATCGAAGAAAATTTTGTCTGTCAGTAGATAGACTATAAAAAAGAGGATAAAATTTGATATGAAACATTTTTCTCAATTTCTAATAGTTACGAAGTTATTTGAAAATTAAACATTGGCCAAGGTCGCCACAACATTTAACTTAGTACAATTATTAATATTGTTTGAAAACCAAATGCACATCTGAGATGTCCTCTGGACAGTCAACAAAAAGTCTCATTTAATCGAAGTCTTATAGTTTTTGAGATAGCAGAGGTAAACCCTGTAAAAACTCATTTATCATTGCCTTATACCTCGGAAACTATTGAAGATCGGGCCCACGTAAGTTTTTTTTACTCACTTGTTCAGCATCTTTTATTATATTATATGATCGCTTAAACAAATTTCAGACATGTTTATTTTACGGTTATTGAAACATTAGACATCATCAATTAAAAAAATTAAATATACGGTTTGGTAGTAGCAGAATTAGCAGGTCTACAGATAGATCGCGATAACGCTTCTGTGTTAAAAATACAAGTGCTCAGCAGACTCACACTCCATGTGGTCCTGATGCGGTATTTTGTTACCGAACATCGGTCACTTCAGTTTGTAAGGAGTGAGAAAAATTTGTTGTAATGTATTATATATTGTGTATTTTTAATTATTTATGTATATTGTATATGGTTTGGAAACAAATAATAATAATAATAATTTAAATAATCAATACTTAGAAATTAGAGCCAATATAGCCTTAATCTTTTCTAATTTGAATTCAAAATCTTATTTTCTGTAGTCAACATGTTGTCAGTATTTTGGGAACGCTAAAATAAATTTTTGACAAACTTATTTTAGAGAGGTACTACAACATTAGATATTCGATATTATCATTTAAAAATTTATATTCAAAAATTAGAGCATGTCAAGCCTTGAACTTTTAAAATTTGAATTTAGCTTTCAGCATGTCATAATTTATACGAACAAACATTAGACATACTCGTTTTATTTCGACAATAACTTATATGTCTTGAAAAGCATATTGTAGGTACGAAACAAAATGAAATGTAATTGAAATCTGAAATGTCAGTTAATTATTACAATCAATCTCCAACATTTAACCGCACCTTTGCGAAACAATACCAATACAATACAATTACTTTGAAGTCTAATCAAATAAAAGTAAGAACAATGCGTCTTCTTTAGACAAGATCTTAACCTTTTAAAGAAGACGAATCACTCAAGGACTAAAAGAAATCTCAATCTTTGATCTTATTGTTGCCAAATAGCTGTTAATTAGAATTAGACAATTACTTAATTGGCCAATATCTTCACATTAGATTAGGTATAGATTTGTGGAGAGAGAAGATATAAAAAAAGTTAAACTTATTTTAAAAATAAGAGTACCTACCTAAGAAAGTGGCAGTTTCCAATGCACGCCTTCTTTTAAGGACTTCATTTTAACGTTTCCTCAAATGCTCATATAAATAATACATGGCAAAAGGATTGTATCAACAGACATAACTTGATACAGGGTCGGATTAAGGTACTTTCTGGCCCGAGGCGCTAACAATTTTCGAGCCCTGATTTTGGTTAAATGACACAACTTGTGCGCCTTGTGGGAAGAAGGAAGGTTTGTAGGATTAGGATGGTAATGTGTTCATACAAAAACTGATTTTGGTATTTTTCAAATAACTCTTAAACAATTGGTAATGTTAAAAGACGTAAAATTAAAAATTTGATATTTTTATTGTTCATCCAATGGCGTACGGAAATATTTTTTTATTAGTAAATTTTCGAGATATCACAAACTTATATATTTTAAATGGCACCCATAAATGACCAACACGCTAGTGGTTAAGTCAGGCTGTCAGTTATAATTGGGTGAAAAGCATTATTGTAATTTTTTTGATGTGGCCACCCACGAATTTTTTATTTCGACAAACAAAAACGGCAAGCAATGTGTTAAATTTGTTTTACCTTACAATTATCTTCCATAAAATACACTCAATCTAGTCATAGGTATCGATTCTACACATATACAGTGTGTTTCATTTTACATGAAGACACCTAAATAAATTGTTTATTAATCACGCAATTAGTATAAAACTGTTAGCAGTGATGGAGGTCATTACGATTAATATTTTTGTAGAAATTATTTTAATATAAAACTAGTGTTGCAAGTAATGTCGTAGTAGCGATGAAGATAAAGCAAAAAAGTATTTAAAA
This sequence comes from Harpalus rubripes, assembly GCA_963082715.1. Taxonomy (NCBI): domain Eukaryota; kingdom Metazoa; phylum Arthropoda; class Insecta; order Coleoptera; family Carabidae; genus Harpalus; species Harpalus rubripes. The sequence goes on along the minus strand of OY720458.1, from coordinate 20,708,499 downwards.
AGTTGTTGCTAATCACTAAAATACTCCAAATACATTTTTGTGTAAGCCTATTGAAAAAATTGTTATCTCAAATATCAAGTGTGCTTCAGGGCGACTTATTTGAAAAATCTCCCTTAATAAGTGTTACAAAATTATAATTTAATATTTAATATATTTAGTTTTTATATTTAAATTTTTATACTAATTGTGTTATTAATAATCAATTTATTTAGGTATCTTCATGTACAGTGAAACACACTTTACAAATTAAAAATCGTAAAAAAATTAAAATAAAAACTCGACAAAACGGTGCCGCGGTCAGGCCTCTGGTAGACCCGGGCCCTGAGGCGCGCACCTCATTGTTAATCTGGCACTGATTTGGCAAAGAGTGTGAAGTCACGCGATCGGAAAGTCAATAATAATGATAATGCGCAGTAGATTAAATTGACATTTAAAAGACGGCATGGTTTGTTATATATGTAAGTCACATGACCGAAAAATTAATAAAATCGATTTTGTGAAGTAGAATAAAATAAATACAAATAAATACAACGTTTTTCATTAATTTAAAAAAAATTGTATGTTGATATCATTGACTTTATAGATTTTGTAAGAGATGATTATAGATAGAAATTGTTATAGACAATGGCCTAAAATAACATTTCATTAAAATCTATTATATATACATACATATATATATATATATATATATATATATATATATATATATATATATATATATATATATATATATTTATATATATGTATTTCATAACCTACAGATCTACATCTACAAGTTTAAAGAAATTTAAGAGAATGCCTAGAATCCCACTACAAGTCTGACCATGACTTATACAAATAGTATTCGTTGAACTTTAACTTTATTTTAACAAGAAAAATTATCACATCTTCGTATTTGTTTTACCGTAACGATGATACCACGCTAAACAAACTTAGGTGAAAGTTAACCTATAACAGTACTTGTTATGTACAGGTATCGTCCTACGTACATCTTCTAATACGTCTTGTTCACATTCATTAGTATTAATTATTAAGCTAATTGAAATTAAGAAATATTTCAATCATATTACAACATGTGAAAATAATTATATAATCGCATTAAGAATAGGAAAATTCTCAGTGAACAATTGTAGGCCATATGAAAATTAATTATTAGATGTATACATTAGACGATCATCATCATATAATTTGGTAATAGTTGTGTATGATGAGTATTTTAGATGACAATGTTAACTAAATATTTTTCCATGTATCTTCTAGGTTGTTAGAAAAAAGTAATTTTTTGGGTAATTAATTTACATGCTGTTAAACATCAGTTATGTGATTAAATAATTCATTATTTTATCACTTCCACGCTAAGCAAATGTACAATACAAATTTTGAGAAGCACATTAAAATTAGGTACTTGCATGCTAGGCAAATAAGCATTAAGAAGAATCAAGAGAACCATTGTACTCTAGTCAAGTGAACATACCTTAATCTAATCTAAACTAAGTTATACCTATTAAGATTAGTTTAAAAAAATTGCATAAAAATTGAATATTTTGTCGTTAGAACAAATATTTCTTAGTTTGTTATTGCCCTATTTTAATGTGCAATGTAGGTATGTAACGTTTAAAATTTTATTTCATTGTTCAAGCTATTTATGTTAAATAAAAGCTCGTAAAAACGATACAGATATATCATCATTAACGAAATTCGGGTATAAAAAAGCAGATTGGTACACTAAAAAATGGGTAATAGGCCATGATAATGTATTTATTAATGTAGTGTCATAATGTAGAAAGAAAGGCGTTATTTAAATTTACTATCTACCTGTTAAACGTCTAATGTCAAGATCATCTATTTTTGCTTTTGTTTAATAACTTCTCATCATGCAATGTTAGTACCTTTCTTAGCGCTTCCAACTTAATGAAGCAGATGGAAAAATGAAATAAAAATCAAGTGAAGTTCTTCCGCTAAAATACCATGATCCGTGACGGGAATTCAGGAAACGGAAACAGAAATGAAATTGCGGAGAAATGAACCGAGAAAATGTGCACCAAATCCTGAATATTGATTTGCGACATGCTTTCAACGAATTACTCTTCAATTAATTGAAGTGCGATAAAATGAAATTAATTTCTTTAGGATTGATAATTCATGGCTCTTAAAATAAATAAATCAACTTGATGTTTATTGAGAACTATCCAAAGAAATTACTTTTTGTAAGGAATTCCAGGGCTTCTAGTTAATTTGAAAAAGATGCTACCTATAATGTAATTATTAATAGGTATGGGAAATAAAGAACTCCTAAAGTAATATTTAGTGGTACTTACTTGGAACACCGGTAGTACTTACGAAAAATTTGATACTTAGAAAGTATTATTAGAAAACAGATTGAATTATTGAAGATCAACAAAAATAAAAAAACTATGATAAGTATCATTTCTGGTCCGCTTCTCTGAAACACATCCGTGTAAAATTGATAAAGCGATACTGTATCTGTTCTGTGAAGAGCACAAAGAAATTTCTAAAAATATTGTATATGAATATCTAACTGTAGCCGTAAGGAAGAGTCAACCATCTAAGTAAGAGGTACTCACATCTGATGAGATAGAGGTATTGATTCCTGAAATCAGGAATTGTTTCTAAAAGGGCTATGTTACAATAGATCTAAGGTTACAGTGACAAAGGGTCTAGCATATAAAGCCTTCACCTTTCTATTTATGAATAATAATATGTATAAAAGGATCATCATGGCTTTTTACGAGGAATGCAAAAATTACCCAAGTAGCATTGGAAGCTGTTTTCGGGGTATCACAACGTTCTCAAAACAGTGTTAAAATCTTTTTAGCAATAATCACCATCTACCGCAACCTTCCTAAAACTATTGTAAAACAGTTTCCTTACGAAATTGGGGAATCATCTTATAGTTTTGAAAACGTTTTTGACACCTATAAATTAAAGCTAATTTGTCAGTTCGCAAATTATCTTGGCTAAAACATTGCCATAACGCAGCCGTTTTAAAACCACAAAACGATTTTACAACTAACAACTTTTTATAGCTTCAAAATAACCAAAAAGCATTAGCTTTATATTGATTTTGAAATTGCTAGTTTATAACTATGGATATTAATCATAACAAAACTTTTTTCAAGTAAAAATGACTAAAATTAATCTACTTAATAACCATCTGTTTACAAGCTTATGCACTTGCTCAGTTATTACTAATATGCAGCCAATTGTTTATAAACTAGAATATTTTCAGCAATTCTGCTTTCTTATGACCTCATAAAATAACTAAGTTCAACATTTCATCCATAATACAGATAAATGCAAATAAATGTCCCTTATTTAGTAAGAATTTGTTTTCAAGTTACGTTGATCAATGTTCAAAATTTTACTGCGACCGCTATATTTATTGCTATATTTATTATGATACTTTGAAATACTTCAAGCGCCTTTTCAAAATATTTTTCTTAAGTATTTCAAAAATATTAATATGTTACAGGAAAAATTATTTTTTAATTTGAAGCGAAAATTGTGTTCAAATGCTACATGAGTATATTAATTGTAATTAAGATTCCAATAAAATATAAAAATCCGCGTAAGAGCATGTTTATTTTAATATTATATCTTACTGTTTCAAAATGGATGATGTCCATTTAATGACAAAATATGGCGACCATCCGAAAAAGTTAAATAATTACAATATCTAACTAAAAGCTGACGTATAACGTTTTTATTTCCAAAAGATATTTTCGATTCAATAAGTTATTAAATAGTCAATATTCTGTTGTTATACCCAAATTACAGTTTTTATAATACTGAAAATATCTATATTTATTAACAAGAAATGATGTAGTTATTATGACTAGTTGTTTACTTCAATATCGCTAAAATATAACCGTTGATTAAATTCTATTATTTGGAATTTCTCTGATTATTATAATCAAAAAATAACTACAAGAGTAACAGTAAAGTACGACTTTGCAAATAGACTATTGTTTTACGAGTAGCTGTGTTTTAGTTATTTTAATAAATTAATAACTAAAATAAAATATAAAACTGTTGACAGGCAAATTCGTAATGTTGAGCATTATTGTCTAATGGATAATTCAAGTTATTACTTGGTTGCTTTGTTTCGGCTTTATTTAAAGGTTTGCTGCTTTCGAAATTTTTAGTAGCAATTCATACATTACTGCAATTAGCAGTGGCGGATTTAGAAAATTATAATAGGGGGGGCACTAAATTCGGAAAAACAAATTTTAAATATATAGGGTGAGAACCCCCTCCCTCCCACCTCGTTAGCTTTTGTATTGTAATAAATTACCCATACAAAAGTTTTATAATTTTAAATATGCTATTTGATGACAGTTGTAAATATTTTATTTATAAAGTCACTTTTATTTTAAAATTGCAACCTATAATTATTTTACTAAAATATAAACCCCCATTTTTTGTCTTTTTAATGATGTATTTGGGGTCCTGCACCATAACAAAATATAATAAAATGTACACTTTACACATAAAGTATTACTCAATAAACAGCGACTAAGATGAAGAAAACAATTTTTTAATGATTACTTTTTGAGATATTGGAGGTATGTTGTCAGTGTCACTGTTCCGTCACATTAGTTGTGCCTTACTTTCGCTGCTTACAATAGAACTTGTGCGAGAGAAAGATATAGCAATAGGAGTCACCGTGACGTCACGTTGACTTTACAAATCAAATTCAGTTAAACCAAAAACAATTGAGACTTTTTAATACTACGAATTGCTTCAAAATTAAAAGAACTTTCATTTAAAATATGAAAAAAATCAGAGTGCAGGATCCCAAACAAGTAAATGAGTTTGAGAAATATGAGAAATAAATATAAATATTCTAAGTAGCCGTGTGAAAATAAATAAAATGCAACAATGTTATACAAAACAAGTTAAAACATCAAATTAAGTACCTAATAAGAATAACTTAAGACAAAAAATGGCGGTTTATATTTTAGTGAAATAATTATTGTTTGCTATTTAAAAAATAGAAGTTGATAGTCGTATCTTTTAAACGTGATTTTATTAAAAATATCTACATTTGCCATCAAATAGTATAATTTAAATAATAAAGCTTTTATATGAATCAATTGTTCTATTACTTACAATAAAAAAAAAGTTAGCGGGGGCATCTTCAAAATAATAAACAATTCGGAAAATTGTGTATTTTTATTAGTATGTTTATTTTTTATTTATCTATGATGTGTAATACGTGAATGATAATACGTAATAATTAAATTTTTAAAAATAACAGGGGGGGCACGTGCCCGAGTGCCCCCCCTCTAAATCCGCCACTGGGCGTATTTTAATATTTGCACTTTTTGTATCAGGCTATTTAATAACTGAAGAACATGTTCTTTATTTTTTTACACGCTGCTCCACATTTCTGTAATAACTTGTGCTATATGTAATTTATTTTAAAGACTTAACTTAATCAGTTACAAGCTGCGCCATTTTGCACTATGAACTGTCAGACAGAGTTTATATTTCAGGAATCTTTAAAAATAAAATGACCAAAATGTAACGGTAAATTTATGGATATAAAAACGTATTTATACCCTAGCAAGATTAAAGAAGGTATAATTCTAATACTGTACGATATATTTTAGCATCTATAGCCGAAAAAGAACTTTATATTAATCGAGAAACAGTGGTTGTGTCCTGGGTAATATTTTAGCTATTCAAGCTCTTATACATATTTATTAATGCTAACATATTTTGCCCATATTTTAGTTGTATATGTAAAACCTAAAACGTTTTCTTGACTATTTAGAAATAACTAAAAAGCATTTGGACACCGCATTAGTTATAAAACTATTTTGCAACTTGACTGTGATAGCTTAATTATTTATAACGTATTAAAAACGTTTTTGAAACTTAAAATTAAGACCATAATATGATTTTGTGCCAATAGCTGATCCACAACTAATCTGTAGCGATGAAAACGTTTTAATAGCAAGACAATAGTTATTATCCCAAACAAGTCAAAAATTGTTACTTGGGTACCGTAATTTAATTAATTATTATTATTATTATTATCATTATTATTATTATTAGTATTATTATTATTATTATTATTATTATTATTATTATTATTATTATTATTATTATTATTATTATTATTATTATTATTATTATTATTATTATTATTATTATTATTATTATTATTATTATTATTATTATTATTATTATTATTATTATTATTATTATTATTATTATTATTATTATTATTATTATTATTATTATTATTATTATTATTATTATTATTATTATTATTATTATTATTATTATTATTATTATTATTATTATTATTATTATTATTATTATTATTATTATTACTACTACTACTATTTAATTTTTGTATAAACATTTTTATGCACAATAAATTATTAATTTCTTTCAATTAAATTTATAGATTCTGAAGCAGCGATGTAAGGCGGTGTTTGTAAACCTCTGCCTTGAGATACCCCAATAAAAATCACATGGCGTTAGATCAGACGAGCGCGCCGCCTACGGGATGTTACCTCGAATCGAGATGAGCCGTCAGGGGAACATTGCCTTCACAACTCTAACGCCATGTGATTTTTTAATGGGGATATCTGAAAGCAGAGGTTTATAAACGGCACCCTACAAGTTGTTTTGTTTATAACTGCATGATTTAAAACTTGAAATTATTTTCTTTCATTATCCAAAAAATAATTTTACTATCAGCAATACTTTTTATTTTATTCGCCTTCAACAAAGGAAAACGTTTCTAGGCCCTACCCTGTGTTTTCAAAAATAGCAAATTTGGATTACTATATTACACTCATGGTAAAAATATTGTAATTATTGTTATTGAACGATATACATTATGAGTAATGTTCAACAATATATTACACTTTTGATCGATTCAAAGACTGACTTAATATTATTATTATAAATTATCCAAAATAAGTAATTAAAAATATTTCTTGTAAATATATTTATACACAAGGTGTAAATGAAATAAGTAAATAAAATTTAACCAGTAATATAACTCGTCGAGAGCAACATAATATTTCTTATGAGTGAAAGATAAATTTCGAACTTTCATTGTCTTTATTTTAAAATAATATTACACAACGTTTCGATTGATGTAATCTTCAATCGTTATCAAGTGAAATACTGATACAATAATCCAGTATTTCACTTGATAACGATTGAAGATTACATCAATCGAAACGTTGTGTAATATTATTTTAAAATAAAGACAATGAAAGTTCGAAATTTATCTTTCACTCATAATAAACCATTGTCTACAACCTTCAAACATAATATTTCTTAATAAATTTTTCTCGACATCGCATTTTTTTAGCATCGTCGTTCCACGTATTTTTTTAATAACTTAATGCAGTAGCAACAGTTATGAAAATTTTGTTTTAGCAATTGACAGTCTTGTCATTTGTTGCAATTAAATTTTGCCATTATTTGTTTATAAGGTAAAATTCTGTCAAAATGCTTACGTTTACGAATAGCGAGTACACAGATAATATAATTACTTACCTATGATTTACTTATTTATTCGTATCTGTACTACATTTTACTTTCTTTCACTACATTTATCTCGACAATTCAAGCGGCTTCAGATATATTATGACTTGAAAAATCTTATTGGTTTATCCCAGCAGATTGAAAATAGGATTGAGTTATTTTATTAAATTCTTATCGACTAAAAAAATATATTTAAATACTAGATTATGCAGACAGACAGGGAGAGGAATATGATCTAATTTCATGCTGATTATATAACCTCAAAATTTAATAATTGTCATGTTGTTATTTGTATTCTCTTTCAAAAACATTTAAAAAATATTTGCTTCTTCATCACTCCAAATATTTTGCTTTTGGTCATTTTTACTAAGTTTTATGTAGCGACTATTATATGATAATCTTTAAAAAAAACAACAACAGTTATATCCATACCATGTGCAAAAAGTTTAATGTTTTCAGCACACTTCAAATTTTGCGAATGGCTAGTATTGTTCACTGATGAGGCTGGGTTTACTAAAGAAGATGTCTTTAGTGCACAATACACATTACGATAGATGAAAATCCTCATATTGCAAAAATTTTCTTTGACAAATTTTTAGGCGATAACAATAAATGGACGACTAATTGGTACTCATATACCTTTTAACTGGACAAGAGTTTGTACTTAATTTTTTTAAATAAGGTATTTAAACTATTAAGATTTATCGACGATAAACGATAACTGATTACTCATAATCTCATAACTATGCTCTTCCTCTATTCACAGATGTTTACAAGCCTGTTTTAATACACATTTTTTTAAATTTTATTACCCAAAATTTAAATTTCTTTATTTTAAAAATTGTACTATAACGAATTTATTAATAATAAATGTTTTCCGTTGATCGTTATAAATTACTGTGTCTGCAAGAAAGCAAAAAGCAAACTACAATTTTTGTGCCGTGCGAATCGAACTTAAATTCAGACAGCAGAGGGCAGCACAGATCAGACCATAGGTGGGTAACTAAATATCTAACAAATCTTTAAAGGATTTTAATTTAAAAACTAGAAGATTTAGAAGAATATTTTTTTATTATGGAATATATATATATATATATATATATATATATATATATACAGGGTGTCCCATAACTTCAGGTACACATTAGAAGGGCATATAGTTCTTAATGTCCTGATTACGGAACAAAAAGAATTTTTTCAAAATTCAAAAATTAGTTTTTGAGGTTTTTGAAGGAAACAGTTTTGGGACACTGGTTGAATAGGTAGTTTTAATATTAAATATTACGTTGTATTATATCTAATTAATAAGAAATGTTTGCATCATACAATCATTTCATTAGGTTTCTAGTAGCCGGCCACATAAATTGTGTTTCTTATAACAGTTTTGATATTGCTCTTCTGATTATTGTTACAAAAATGAATGGTTACAATAACAGTGAGTTAGTGGATATGTTGCCAATGTATGGCGAAACAGGGCAAAACTTAATTGGTGTGACAAAGCTTTACGTAATTGCATAAATTAATTTCATTGTTAAATTATTTTATGTAATAGTTAATAACTAATTTCACTATTCCAAATATTATAGTATCCAGGGGTACAAAAAATGTTCTTCTTAAGTGAACTACCCTTAATTATAGGAATTTTGAAAAAAATTCTTTTTGTTCCGTAATCAGGACATTAAGAACTATATGCCCTTCTAATATGTACCTAAAGTTATGGGACACCCTGTATATATATATATATATATATATATATATATATATATATATATATATATATCATCAGGGTCTACTACCTATTGCTGGATGTTCCATTCTGCTTTGTACACAGCTTTTGTTTTTATTTTAAATAATATTTATAATAATTTATTTGTCTTAAAACCATGAATCAAAATATAATATTTTTGTATTTGTTACCATCATTAATTCCACCTTTGGTTTAACATTTCCAAGTATAGAACTTTAAAACTCTTCTTTATTAGTGATATTTCTCTTGAATTGGAATAGTGATGAATAGAAAACTATAGCACGTATGTCTGTGAGTATAGTGTCACATTTGTGTTATGCTAGTGAGCTAGTCACAACATTAGTAATTTTTTTCTTATAAATAGCCTTGTCTTACTTTTTGCGTAGAATTCTCATAATTTTTTCGTGAAAATTAATTTTTAATTCGTAATTTAGAAAGGCTTAAAAATATAAACATTTGAGGAAAGTATACATATAAAACTTTCTATTTCAAAATGTAATACAATTACTTAAAATACGAGGTTCCGCTATTTTGTACATTTAAATAAACATTGTTTTCTATAATTAAGTCTAAACTAAAAATTATCTTCCTCTGTAAGTTTATGTTTGTATTTTGTTAATATCTTTATGAATGCCGTGGGACTATGTTGCTAAATATTCTAAATTTAGAAAAGAAAGAGTAAGTGCAGATTTTAGAACAATGCGAAATAGTTGCAATATTTTCTACTCCGATTCATACGGTCTTGTAAGTGCATAAAAATACAGTTTTCTCGTGTAGATAATACTGAATAGAAAAATTGACAAGTTTATGTTAATTTATGACACTTGAGGAAGACAGAAATATATGTCTCAGAAAGGAAATCAGGAGTATTATATATTTAGATCATAAATGTAAGTGTATATGGAAATACCTCTATTATATATTCTCAACTTTTACTAAATATAAACTTTATTATGTTCATGCTTTTACTTCGCATTATTTATTTATTATCTTCTCTATAATACATATTTACAACCTTGGCCAAACTTTTAAATACTCATAAATAATGGAATTGTTTCACAATACATTTTTTTTTGTTTTAGACAAAATATAAAACAGTGAACAGTAATTTTTTTAAGACAGTTTTATTTTATACTTTTTGATCAAATTCGATACCTACTTACTATATATCGATTTAAAATAAGAGGGAGTAATAAATGAAAATTTGCAAGAATAGTATTGGACATTTGTCATGAATGCGGCAAATAAACAGCAGAAAAATTAGATATAACTTTATTGGGGTGTCCATTGAATGCCGAGCGCTTTATACTTGGAACAAAGCTTACTTACTCCTTAACAATAGAAAGATCTCAATAAACGTTTCGATAATTTCATTTGAACAGTTACACAGACGCAGACAGAAATTTTCAATTATTTCAGTGAATCTCGCAAAAATAATTGAGAACTGAAACGGTCGATCTCTACCGAATTCAGTCTTTTTGACTATCCCTTAGCAAATAATAGTTATTGACCCCTAGTGAAATATCCTTGATGGACTGATTTTTTCCTCCAACCCAGCTCATTTTGAAACGAAGTAGGAACCTATAGTAGTTTTAGATTTTTCTTTTTGCCTAGAAAGCATACTAGTTTCATCCAAGTTAAAATGGCGTCGTTAGTTAAGTGAAAACAAAAACGTATTTTAATGTTCTTATCTTTAGTAGTAAAACTTTACCCGAAACCATATTAAAAGGGTAAAGAGATATTAAGATTATTCAACATGTAAACTCTGCCAGAGATCTTAAAAAATCTTCAAATACATATACGAGTATACTTTTTATTATCACTTAATTTTAAGATTAGGTGTAATTTTTAATTTGTTTGCCTTAGACTCCATAATATTTAATTATTTTCACAAAAGAAAGAGAATTTACGTACATTTTAAATGACACTATTACAACAAGAAAATGTAAATGTCTTCATAGCTACGTATATATTACTTCGATATTTTTATATGGGGTCTCGTGGCCGCGTTCCTGAGTGTCAGGTCGCGAATCTGGGGAACCGGGTTCGATCCCGACCGGCGCCAAATATTTCCAATTTTAAATGGCACAAAATTGACTCCTGTGGTGCACGCTCCACGCCAACAATGAGTGCCCATGAGGTGACGCCTGGTAAGCGCCCGCACGGTGCAAAAATTTCATCATTACAGATATCTGTACAAAGCAGATTGGCACACCCAGCAATGGGTAATAAGCCATGATGATATATTTATTTATATTTTTATATACTTTGATGTTTTATTTATACCGTTCTGCTGATTATAATATCATAAATGACAACCTAAACGCTATCAACTGGGATACTTTATTTAACAACCTAGACGTTGAAGGGATGATAGCAATATTTTATGATATATTGTATAATATTATAGATAATTTCGTGCCTGTCAGAAAAAATACTCATGAGTCATATCCTGTTTGGTATACTTTTGAACTTATAAAACTTTTAAAAGAAAAAAGCTTAATACATAAAAAACATATAATATTCAAAACTATTTCAACCTACAGCCACTTTTCAGAGTACGAAAACGAGCAAAAATATTGGCAAATAATTGTTATAACGATTACATCAAAAATATAGAACTACAAATTCCAGAGAATAGTAATTTTTTTTTGGTTTTTTATCAAATCTGGCAAAAATAGTAGTAGTATACCAAATAGTATGAGTTATGAAAACGAAAATGCCGATAATGGCAATGATATTTGTAATTAATTTTCTAAATATTTTAAAACTATGTTTAACAATACAACTGTGAATAGTAATATAAATGACCATGAATTCAGTTGCAGCTCTAATATTTCTTTTGAAAAGCAGGAGGTATTTGAAACTCTGTTTGAACTTGATATAAATAAAGGTGCCGGTTTGTTGTGAGACACTATCATATCCCCTTATGCTAATTTTTAATAAATCTTTTTTAATTTTTAATAAATCTTTGTGTAACGGACATTGTCCAACAATATGGAGGAAGGCGTACGTTGTTCCTATTTTTAAGGAGAGAAATAAAAACTGTACAGAGAACTATCGTCCTGTATCCAAGCTCTGTATTTTTAAAAAAAGTTTTCGAAAAACTTATTTATAAAATAGTATTTTCTACAGTAAAAAGTCAAATAATTCATGAACAACACGGTTTTTTCCCTGGGCGATCAGTTGACACTAATTTACTTATTTACACTGACTATATCTTAAAATCGATGGATGAACGAATACAAGTGGACTCCATATACACTGACTTCAGCAAGGCATTTGACAAAATTGATCATAGTATTTTAATAAAGAAACTCGCTAATGTTGGTTTGTGTGGCAGTTAACTTCATTGGTTCAAGTCATATTTAACGGGAAGGAGTCAATGTGTCATCCTTAATGGTTTTCAGTCCCAATTTGAAGAGATTCCCTCCGGAGTTCCTCAGGGATCACATCTTGGCCCGCTTCTTTTCAACATATTCGTTAATGATATATCTCAGTGCTTTAAAAATTCGAATTTTTTATTATACGCGGATGACCTAAAGATTTATCATGCTATCACAAAAGTTGAGGACTGCGCACCTATTCAATCTGATCTGGACCGTTTTCATCAATATTGTGTAGATAATAACTTAACATTGAATATAACTAAATGTTGCCATATTACCTTCACTAGAAACAGGAATATTGTACGGTTTTCTTATAATTTGAACGGATCAAGTATAAAAACAGTTACTCAGATAAAAGATCTAAGAATTATCTTAGACCCTAAATTAATTTTTGACATCCATGCTGATTGCATTATTAAAAAATCATATAGAATGTTGGAATTTTTGATTCGATCTTCGCGATGTTTCAAAAACCCTCATACAATAAATATTTTATATATATTGTCGGTACGCTCACAATTGGAGTTTGCAACTGTTTGCTGGTCACCTCAGTATCAAGTGTATATAAAAAGAATTGAGAGAATCCAAGAAAAATTTCTAAAATATTTGAGTATTAAATTCCCAAATTATATACCAAATTTGATAAGTTTAGAAAAAAGGAGATTGTTTTTGGATTTGACCATTCTTTTTAAAATTATTAATAATAACTTTGATTGTCCTATGTTATTAGATAAAATATTTCTTCGTGTACCTAATTATACTACTAGAGCTTCTGACCTATTCACGCTGGAATTTAAAAAGACTAATTCAACTTTAAATGCGCCATTAACACGTCTATCACTTTTGAATAACAAGTTTTCTAAATCAGATAATTTTCCCGATATATTTCTGTATAGTTTAAATAATTTTAAGAAACAATTGAAATTATTTATAAAATCATTATGATTTGTACTTGAAAATAGGAGTATGTTTATGCATGTGTATTTACATACTCATATTCATTTACTTATATATTATTATTTAAATAATTGTTTACCTACTAACCATAACTACTGCTATTTTTTTTTTTAATTCTGTATTTGTTAAGTGTTATTCTGTAATTAGGACATTATGTCCTGTTGAATAGCTAATAAAATAAATAAATAAATATTGGTATTTACATAAAAAAATATTTTCATGCCATTTTTTTGTGTAAAATCTTTTATAACAAAATCAATATACATAAGTACCTATATATTTCTAGCAAATACAAATGATTATTTAAAATATTTTTTTCTATTTCGGTGTTATTATGAGTCTATAAAAACATTGCAAACACTTCGTTTAGATGTTTAGAACATATGTATATAAGCGCACTGTTTGATACAATGTATTAATGTATACAATCAGACAAAATTCACAACACCCAATACATAAACTGTCAAAATGTGAAATTTCAATTGATTCATGGGAAGCGCTACCAACATAACTGACAAGAAACGCTGTTCTATTTGTGCCAAGTCGCATTTAAAAAAAAATTCATTGTAAAATTACCTCAGTGGAAAAACATGTTTCCTAAAGCCTGTTAACGCAGTCGTCATTTGAAATACTTGCCTCGCGACTGGTTTTCCAAACTTGAACTCGTGCGTTAACATATTATGATACTTATTTTTAATGTATTATTTTTACATTGTATCAAGTAATTAAATAATGTAATGTACTTATCTGAACTGAAAACTGATAAAAACAATAGATACGTGCGATACATAAATGGGACCCAAATTTTTAAGTTCCAGTCTTTTAAAAAAATATATGTTCCGCTAAGTAAGTCAGTATATCCTGCAAAACTATATAAAATTTATAATTAAATTCGTTTTATCGTAAATAAATTTGTATTCCGACAAAAAGTTTCACATATTTCCATATCTTCACGCATTATTAAGTATTTAAACTGTATGTAAACGACGATTTCAAGAGCACATTTCATTTTTTGCTGTTCTACTTTCCTAACATGTATTTTAATTGCACTTGTATAGTTATGCATTGTATAGTTAAATTTTCGGGCCACATTTCAACAACAATGTACAAGTATATGATAATTAAAAACACGGAAACAATTAAAAAATTATAAACTGCACTTTTTGTGAGTACGTTTTTACGATGGTAACCTTTAACAATTGAAAAAGATTTATAAATAAACATGAACAAATATTAAAATATTGTTTGAATAAGTGCTAATTGTAAAATGAAAATACACTCCATAAAACAGATATGTGAATGTGCAGTACTATCTTAAATTTTTTTAACACTATTGTCAATAAAATAAATAAACAAGTATATATCAAGTACATTAAATATATTATATTGTGCTATAATATGAATAAGAGCGTAACCATATACTTATATTTTATTTCATAGAAACTAAACAAAATTTATTGTTTCTTAATATTCTAAACGTCCTTGCTTTCATTGAAAGTACACACATTCACCAACGTTTTATTTGCTTTTTTTCAAACAATGATACGTGAGAAAACAATTGATATTTAATATTTTTTACATATGCGGTATTAAGAAAACAATTCTCTTTCTCATGAAAGTTAAAAGCAAAGTTCTGTACGAGTATATGTCAAAAATTTTGAAGTGAAAATGAAGGTTTAAGCTTGTATGGATTGTATTGTATGTTTGAAAGAATAAAAAGTTAGCCTACATACGAATATCAAAAATCAAAACTTTAATATATGTAGCACATTTTAACAAACTTTGGCTTACAAAAATTCATAATTTGAATGTAATAAATGTTCAAAAATACCCCCATTCAAACTGAGGCAATATCTTAGTCGATCGTAGAAAGAATTCACACCATTTGTGATATGTTCTGGAGGTATATATCTCCTTTGCTGCAATACTATTTATAATTCTGCATTTTAAAAAGCGCAAATATTACATTGCTGTTATTTTTGACAGTAGTGAGTAACCATGGAAGTGATGAACCATATATTGAATTTTAAAATAAATTCTCTGTATGTACAATCTTAACTCTACAACTTAGTATGTATGTACCTACTTGTAAGTACAATTTTTATTTTTTAGATGTAATAATAATCATAATAACAATAATAATAATATCTAAAATTATTTTATTACAGATAATATATACAGGCTGTTTCCATTTAAACAACCAGCGCTTTTTTGGGCGAACTAATGACTTTAGAAAAAAATGTTATATACAAGAAATGATCAAGAGTAACGGGCTAATTTATTAATAATAACAAACCGAAAATTCGACCAGTGGTTCTCAAACGACAGAACAAAATTATAATTTTTTAAATGGTATCCTATATAATTTTTTAGACCATTAGATAGAGATTTTTTTTCTGGTTTCAACGATATAAATATGGTATAGGGTTGTATAACAATTATTTTGAGAAAAATGGTATTAAAAATAATGTTATAATATTACAATAGGTTATGCAATATACGTCTGTTGCCTAGTTACGCTAGTAGTAAACCCATTTTTTATTACATTATTTCTTGTTTTTAAAACCATGTTTCACGAAATAATTGTTATACAACCCTATGCTATATTTATATCGTTGAAATCAGAAAATAATATTCTATTTAAAGGGCTAAAAAATTATATAGGGTGCCATTAAAAAAATATAATTTTGTTCTACCGTTTGAGAACCACTGGTTACATATTCGGTTTGTTACTGTTGGTACATTATCCTCTTATTTTTGATTATTTTTGGTATAAAACATTTTTTTTTAAAGTTGTTAGTTCCCCCAAAAAACCCTGGTTGATTTAAAAGAAACACCCTATATCTATTTTAATGAGCGTAAAATTATATTTTTTCAACCGGTGGTTTTCAAACTGTGGGACCATGTTTGTTATTTTAAGTGGGATCATATATTTTTTATTTATTTATTTATTTATTAGATAGAGTATTTTATTCTGAACTCAGTGATATAATATTTTCATACTCTCACGTAACGATTTTTTTGAGAAATATGAATATAAAGTTTTATATTAATATGATTAAAATTTCACTATAATAAGAGTGCCACGAATGGAAAAAAGAATACATGTTATTTTTCTTACATATAATTAGAATGCCATGAAAGAAATACGTGCATATTTTATGCGCGTTGGCGTGTCGGTTGACATGTTGACATTTATGTTCAATTGACAGGAAAAAAATATTTACTACTTTCTGTCAGGGCACTCTAATTCTATGTAACAAAATAACATATATTCAATTTTTCCATCCGTGGCACTCTCATTACAGTCATATTTTAATCATATTATTGTAAAACTTTATATGCATATTTCTTTAAAAAATCGTTATGTGAGTCTATAAAAATATTATATCACTGAACTCAGAATAAAATTCTCTATCTAATAAGTAAATAAAAAATATATGATCCTATTTAAAACAAAGTTGGTCCCCAAAGTTTGAAAACCACTGGTTGAAAAAAAATATTCTACGCTCATTGAAATAGACTAGTAAAATAGAAATTGTTTCCTAATTTGACCGACTTCGTAGCTCTTATATTTCTCGAGTTAACAATAGTGTACCACTTATAATGAACAGCCTGTACATATAAGGAGGTCATTGACAGAATAAACCCTTAAAGTAACATTTATTATTAAAAACTTGTATGTCTATTATTGTAAATAGAAACTGCCAACTGCCGTGAACAAACATACTAATTACTGTAATGATATATATTTTTTAAATATAATTATATTTAATTAATCGAAATATAAATTTAATTAGGTTACTAACAAATGAGAATAAATAATATATATATATATATATATATATATATATATATATATATATATATATATATATATATATATATATATATATATATATATATATATATATAATTTGCTATATTTATTATAACAATAACATAAAAAACGATTTTACTGAATTCATTTTAATAATAATTTATCTAAAATATCCAGATTTTCATGCGGCTGTGTGCGTTAGGTTAGGAGACCGGTCGTGTATCAGAAAGTCCAGGTTTGATTTGGGCCGACGTCCAACTAAAAACTTGAAAATTATTTCCAATTTTCAGAAAAACTGACTCATTTTGTGCTCTCTGTACGATAGCTGACGTGACCTATGTCGCCTATGGTACCTTCAATAGTATACTGGATGTTAATTGCTATCTCAAGGACTATAAAAGCTACAAAGATGGTTAAATGGGCAAACAAATTCTATTTTACATGACAAATTTAAAAAAAAGAAAAATGATTTTTTCGACCACAAGGTCCTCAAAATACGGAATCTAACTTTTTCATCTTAAATGAGAATATTGTTTATTCGTTTGACAATCTAATTCTGAATTCTATGGAATGCCGTTTTAACATTTATTCCCACATTTTAAAACAGTCGTACAAATGAATGTATCGTAAAAATAAACTCACATTATAAAGAAAGATTTAAACTGATTGTTGAATTAAAATGTTTGTTGATAATATAATTACAAATTTTTCAAAGAAACATTTTAAATCAACAGACAACACATCTTTGTTTGTTCAATTTATATGATTGTTAATATTTTCTAAACAAACGTAAAAATCAAGTATCGTAGAAATGAAGTACCATTTATAGGAATGAATTAAATTGAAATAATTGCGCAGGCTTCCACAGTCTGAGTCATGAGAAATATTCGTTTTCCGGGAATGGACTGTGTCATATTTTGAATCACAGCTCAACGTTTCGCCCGCAGTCGTATGGGGCATTTTCAGGAGCAAGGGGGATAGTACTGTCTTAAACAAGGTTACCCGACGTGTCAACCACGCTAGAGGCCGAGTTTAAGCAACAATTAAATTGGCCCTTTATTAATATTAATATTAATATTAATATTAATATTAATATTAATATTAATATTAATATTAATATTAATATTAATATTAATATTAATATTAATATTAATATTAATATTAATATTAATATTAATATTAATATTAATATTAATATTAATATTAATATTAATATTAATATTAATATTATATATATATAAGTATATTGGCTCTCTCTTATAGTAGGAATAAGTCGTGAAGCTACATTTATATTTATATTATTTGTAAATATATATCATTATAATATCTTCATCAATGCATCAGTTTATTTTAAGTTGATGTTGATTATTTTTTGTATTGTTCATAAAAGGTGCCGTTTGCTACCAGACTCGATTGTTGAAAAGAGCATGCACCACAATCAAAAATGTAAATGATCTCGAAATCTGACATAACTGAATTTGACATATACAGAGTAAAAATCTGTTTAAATCATAGGCGTGGATTTAGATTGTATATCCTAGTCTTGTATGTTGACTTATTGGCTCAAAGGTGTGCCGTATGCCCTTTGCAAACCGCAGAGCCGACCATACATACATTCTCTCTATATATTTCAATAAATACCATCATTTTTTCCGCAAAGTAAAAGGATTTCACAGAAACAAAAAAGTCCCCACCGTTTTGTATTTATTAGTAGCATACGTTTTTAACACGTGAATAAAAAGTTGATCTACAAAAATAAGGATATAGAACCTCTGAAGGTCGTCCGACCACACCCAAAAATGAAGTGGACTAGCCTTTTACTCGACCTCGACGCTTCTATTTCTATTTTGCAACTGAGTGGGTTGTGCGCTGTGCTACGCTAATATTATTTTCTGTATTGTAAGCTGAAATTGATTGATTTTAATCTTTAGTTGTGAAACATCAATATTTTTGTTAAGATTGTTTTATGTTATAGATAACAGTACACCATTTGCCATATGTAAACACTTTGTAGATACTTTCGTAACCGTATAAGGAAGCTATCAAATGTAGACTTCTATAAGGTGCTGTTACGAGTATCTTTACTAGGTAAAGTAAAGTGCTTTGTAAATGAACATGTCTGGTTTATTGTGCTAATCATTTTATTAAATGAACAACTAACAAAAAATTTTGTAATTTATTTATTTATTTATTTGTATCGAACTACATAACTGTACAAGTATGAAGTATGTATTTAGTAATAGTTAGAATCCAATAACTTTGAACAAAAATCTAATATGACCATTTTCTTTTTTAATATTTATATGATTTATATGTACATTTATATATTTAACTATTATATATTAAAATCTTAAATAGACTATATATAAATAATAAATTGTCTTACATATTATACAAGGTAAACACTAAAAACCATGACATAGGCGTATAACATGTGAAAACTGTTTTTCCCAAACATATCTGTCCTATAAAACGTTATCTAATGATTTAGAGAATAAAATTCTGAATTTTTGGGTGTAAAATTTTTTAAATTTACACTTTTGATGCCCGAGTAAATTTAATTTAGAGACGTGGTAAAAAAAGATTTAGTATGCGTTATTTCAAGAAATAAGCGTTGACAAACTGTCGAACTTGAACACTAAATCCATTTTTACCACATTTTTAAATTGAGTTAACTTGGGGAACAAAACCGTAAATATAAAAAAAATTAGCATCTAAAAATTTTGAATGTTATTTCCTAAATCTTTAAGCAAAACATAATGTTTTTCGGGAGAGATAATATTTGGGACAAACTGTTTTCTCCTGTTAAATGCGTCACGGTGTTCACCTGTATAATATTTTTACATGAATATGAAAATGCACAAAAAAGTTGAGGAAATTGATAAAATAACTAATATGAATTCTTAAATTATTTATTGTTCGACGGCAAAAATGTCTAGTAATATTGAGACAATTACGAAGAAAATTTATTTTAAATGTTGATGATTTCGCACTAAAATTTAAAAAAATTAATCGCTCTGGCATGTAAAAATTGTTAAAATTCCAGATGGAACAAATTTTATGCATAAAAGATTGTATAAATAAACAAGTTATCAGGAAACAAAAATCTTCTCATTTTGAAACTGTTCATTGTATGGCTGCAATTTTTCTCCGTAAAAACTTATAATATACATAAAACCAGGTTGTTTAGTTTGAAATTATATATATTTTGTGAATCGATCATTTGTTAATTTAAAAAACCTATATTTGTTGGATTATTGTAGAAATTTTGCATTTTCCCGATGAAAATTATAAAAATGAAGAAGGAATGATTTTGTTAGAATTTTGTAGAATTTGATATAAAAGTATTCCCTTATATTTTTTGTGTTTTACTTGGGTTTTGACAAAAGGTTATAGCTCATAATGTGAACGATATGATGTCATAAACAGGAAACTTCCATAAATGGACTGGTAGGAAACCCTTTAATTTCAAGTGCTATCATATTTTAATATATACGTCTCGTCAAAAGACCATAAATGTGCAAAACATTTTAAACAAAAAATTGCACTTAGACTTTTATTAATTTATATGTTTCAATTCTAATAATAAATAACAGTATTATATTTTCAATGAAATGCCTTCTATTCATCAATTACTTAATCATGGCCATGATGTGTCATGTTTATGATATATGCATTCTGTCAGAACATCAAATAAATATTATCTAAATATTTATAACATCCTTTCCTACTCTGAAAATATAGTTTTTAGTGTATTTAAGATTTAATTTATAATACTCCATGGTCAAACAAATTATTAAATTAATGGAAGATATTGCTTAGTATAGTAAAAGGACATTAAAATGGAAAGTATTGCAAATTTGATCTCAGAGTGAATTTCACACAATGAATTATTTATTAATTAGATAAACGATTTATATAAACAAATTTGCATTAGTAATGAAAAAAATATATGAATGAAATTTTATTTCTCACAAATGTTTATTTACATTTCCGTGTTAAATGATTATATTACTTCCGAAATTGAAATCCGAGGTTGATTTCAATGCCGCTAATTCGACAAAATGTTAAAAGTCAAGTGATCTCGTTCTGAATATAAAAATTAAACAATATTTTTAATATATCAAGGTGGTTCACTTTTTTGAACCGAATACTGTAAGTACTCTGACATTTGGATTATATTCTGAACTATATTTCACAGATTTATTGTTATAGGTAGCAAAAAATGTTAAAAATCTAGATCTGAGTGTTAGATAACAACCGGACTTAAGATTAAAAGTTAAAATTACGCCGGTAGATTTTATATTATTTGTTAATTTGTACAGACAGCGTGACAAAATGCATTAAATCACACTTTTGTTATGGTTTCAATTCATTTTGCACGGTAATTTAGCTAGTATCTTACAAAAAAATAATAGCATATTTAGTAATTTAAAAATTGAATTAATGTCTAACTGTATGTAAATTGTATTATACCAAATTTCCATGATACTGCAAAATCAGTTTCCAAATTCAAAAGTAGATCATTTTTTCCTTCATTAACAATAGAGTAGAGAAAGTATACGTGCATATCCGGTTGTAGTTAAGTAGTTGATCAATACTGGTCTTAATTACACTTTAATTATAGGTACTTAAAAATGATATTTTTGATTTTGTAAATAAAATCAAATCAGAATAGTTGATTTGGATATTAAATCACAATTATAATTACTAGAATGGAACTATTTTTTTAAATCTAAAATCGTTATATCACACATTAAATATTACTAAACTATTCATTGCCTAAAATTCGGGCTCTGGTACACGCTCTACTACAGTTTTAAATAAACAATAGGCGACAACTTGACAACTTCATCGGTTTTTGGTTTTCAAATGAAGACGTGGGAAAATTCAAATTATCAAAAGTGACACCATTTTTTGTATAGATTTGTAATTTCAGACTTCATAACTTACTGGAATCGGTTATTATCCCTTGAAATTTGTGCTGTAGTGCACTCTAAATAACTAAATTTAACAAAAATAAGTCGCGTTTGGTTTTAATAAAAGGTCCCGCGAAAGATTACTATGTACAAATGTCAAAAATTTGGCAGCTCTATATACTCTTGATTTTAACCACGTGTATAAATACAACCCCCTGTTTCAAGAAAAGTGATCAGCTCGATTATTTTCTTTATTATTGGGAATAGAAGAAAATGATTCAAATAAAATTTGAAATAATTATAGGGGGACATTCACTTATTGAAGGAAGTCTTTTTCTGAATTCAAACATGTAATCATTTTATATCTTTACATAACAAAAATATTGAAAAAAAATCTATTCAAATTTAAATAAATTTTATTTTTACAGCAGTTTTTGTTTTTCATTTTATAAATATCGCTCATTTGTAGTGATAGCCATGGATTTGCAACAAAATTACAAAGAAATGCATATTGTTTGAACTGTCAGAAATTTGTTTTTTAAGTAATAGTTTCAGATTGTATTTTTAAATTCTACACTAACTACTATTATTATGATTATTATTTTTATTATTATTTTCACATTTTGTAACCTAGGAAATCAAATTGTTGACAGTTCAAACGATATGCTTTAGCACTCTCCGCATTAGTTGAGAGTGAAAACAAATAAAATGCAGAAATATTTTATTCATATTTTTAGTCTACCTACAATAATCATGTATATCTTGTACTAACAATTCTATAGAATTTTAGTTAAATATATGTAATTTCTCTCTTCCATTTCAATTTCTATTTCTCATAACCTATAAATAAACCATACAAAAAGACAGGACAGTAAATCTTTCTTAAAACGCACAAGATATAATTATTATAATGTTATGGTTAGGTAACAACGGTTACTTGTTATTTAAAATAATATTTGCACATTATATTTGAACTGTTACCGTTTGACGTTGGTTACTTTTCTCGAAGCGTGAAGTGCGGAAAATAGTTGGAATTACTCGTACATAACGAAATTGAAAAAACGAGAGAAAAGTAAACAATACTTTCTATTATGAATTTTTAATAAGATCAATATACAGGTTGTCCATAAATAGTACTTTAGTAAATTTGCCACTGACGTAAGATTTTTTTTTCGTTCGCGCCAAGAAAAAAGATTTTGATTTTTGCTTGTTGTGCAAAAATTAATCGCATTCAAAGCTGCATAAAATTAAAATCTAAGCAAGTAAAAATTTAAAGAATGGATATAAAAACATTAAAAAAGTGGGAACTGATAGAGAAATCATTGGTTTTCAAATCGATTACCTACCGTAAGCATTTATAATGAAAGCTACTAATAAGTCAGCAATAAGCTAAATTAATTGTCTTTCACTGAGATAAAACATGCTATGGGATACGTGTATTGTAATATGGACCGAATTCTAGATAAGCAATCTAGTTGATGAATACAATGGTATATTAAACTCATTAGCATTCTATTTTCCACATTTTAATTTTGATTATGCAATACTAAGAATTGTTGTTATGATGGTTAAAAAATTAATGTTAATAATAATTCATATATCAGTTGAATCGTTATACTTTGTGGTCATTTTCGTATATAATTATATATCTACATAAAATATGAATATGTATATCATGGCATATTACTCATTACCCATTGCTGGGTATGCCAGTCTACTTTGTATATAGATTTCGGTAATGATGAGGACATACTCGTATTTGTACCATGAGGGATTTACCAAGCGTTACCTCACGAGTTGTAATGTAAATCATGTATTAAACTCTTAACCACTCGGGTCCGGTCTGTCAGACATCAACGGTTTTACAAATTCAATATATCTATCCAATGTTTTTTTCAGAATATCTGTAATCGTTCTGTGCACCAGGCTGGTTTAGTGATTATAGTATCCTTCAATTAATAAGAGCGTGTATAGGTACAGAAAAAATATTTGAAAACTTTGAGCGGTCTCTGTGACCGGACCCGAGTGAACTCAATCGATAAATATTTTAAAGATACAGTTACGCGGAGGTATAAAGATGATGTAGAATGTGATGATGGTTGAAGTTTACACGAAAATGATCAGATAATAAGCGAATATGGTTCATTTTCTATTATTCGTTTAGTGAAGACAGCAAATATAGTGATACTAATAAATAATAATAAAAATAAAAAATTATAATAAATACATTTATTTTTTCATTTACTTATTATTTGTATCATTACTGAAAGAAATCAGAATGCTTAGAGTACACAAATAAGAGTTACCATCACTGAATTGAAAATTTTTGACTATATGTTACAATTACAATTTTAATAAAATACAATTTTTCTTCTTGTAACATTTTTACAGTTATTTGCAACATTTTTGTTTTAGAAAATTATAGTTTTAATTTTGTTTGTAAAATAGTTTTCGAAATATGACGGTAACCAAAGATCATAGATTTTTTTTTAATGTTACGTTTCCGAAATATTATTTTTATATTTGGAATAAAACAACTTTTAAATCGATTGTACATGATTTTAATATTTAAAACAATACTTATAAACATTAATATTAATTAGTTTGAAGCACATAATATTGCGTGAAACTGTAATATTAAGGCCCCGAACCCATCGGTCACTAAGACCGGCCCGGGTATAGTTGGAGAAAGCGATCTATGAAACTCATTATGGTATTTGCCAATTGGCCGTTAAAATGTTTTATGGGGCTTGCGAGTAGGGTTTCTGGAGCCATGTAGATTTTTCGGTCCTGGTCCGTACCCAGAATTTGCGATCAAGATATTTTCTAATTATGTACAGTGTGTAAATCGAAAAATGGAACATAGGCGTTTAACATAGGAAATCAATTTTTCTTTGCGCAAACGTTACCTAATTATTTTAGGCTAAAATACTTCAAATAAAAGTTATAGGGATTTAAATTTAGCATCCAAATCATGTGAAACGATTATTTTAGCTCTTCATATAAATGTAAAAATTAATTATAAAGTTACAGTTTTTATGAGCTTCTTGTCTAGATTTATGACAAAAAAATAAACAAATGCATTGTTTTTAACTGTCAATTAGAACTAAAATAATTTACCTTTTTGTGTTAATTTACTACTGTAATCTAAATTTAGTTCTAATTGTTAAAAACAACGCACTTGTTTATTATTTGTCATAAATCCATGGCTGCCTAGACAAAAAGCTCATAAAAACTGCAACTATATAATTAATTTTTCTTACTTATTTTCGAACGAAAAATGACACTTTTCAGAAGGCTATCACTTTTCATTCGCAAACTTGTTTAGTCCGCAAAACTTTTCGTCCGCAAAACCATTTTCGTATCAAGCCATCATTTTTCTTCCGCAAACCTTTTTCATCCGCTAAGTCTACTACGATTTAATATTATTGTAATTGTGTGTACTACACTTCTAGATCTATTATTAGTAAGGTAGACAGAAAATGTAATATGCACCTCGGCAAAAATACATATTATAGCCTCGCTTGTTTGCTTTGCTATAATATGCAATGTTTTGTCCTAGGTTACATAAATAACTTTTTATGTTTATATGAAGAGCTAAAATAATTGTTTTACATGATTTGGATGCAGAATTTAAATCTCTATAACTTTTATTTGAAGTATTTTAGCATAAAATAATTAGGTAACTTTTGCGCAAAGTAAAATTGATTTCCCATGTTAAACGCCTATGTTCCATTTTTCGATTTACACCCTGTATGTACTTTTAAATCTGTATTAAAATAATAATGCGTTTTACACATACTCGTACTTCTTCTAACAACAATTTATAAATTGAAACGAAATTAAACTATTGTAGGGATCACAATAAATTCAAACGTAAACTTTTAAATACAAACAGTTCTTGGAAACTTTCTTTTGAGGTACATGCAAAAACCTTTTTTAGTGTAAAGAGTCATCAAAACGAAACGTTGTTTCTGTGCTTGTTTCAGTAGTGTTTGTATAAAATGTGAATATGTGGAGACCATTGGATTTTGTTTTATTGTCTTATTTATTATATAGATTCAATTTACAAAATTTATACAAAAATTCAGTATGATTTTATTTAATATGGCCCATTACTTACCCTAAAAGTGATGCCTTCAAGTTCCAATAATTTATGAGTCCTGACCACTAAGATTGCCAACCTTCCATAAAAGATTTAAAACCCTGCATAAGTTAGTTTCATATATCGCTTCCTCCAATTATACTTACGAGCTCGTATTGAGAACCGGGTGTTTAAGGGTTAAATAAAAAAAAATCGGTTGTTTTCAAACGAGAATAAAATTACATTCCTTTCAGTAAAAAAATTTTAATAATATTTTTTTGGTATTTATAAATATAAAAATATACTATTTAAAAGTGAATATGAATACTAAAAATATTATTTTCGTGTAAATATTGTTACAATTAGACATAAGTAATGACTTGCTATCATAAAAAAATATTATTTCCTACAACCGTGCGTAAAGTACAACTTAACGCACTCTTTACAGTGTGTAAAGAGTCACTTTTCAAGTACAAGTGCGTGAAAAGTACTTTTCAAGCACTAGTGCATGATAAGTAAGTAGGTGTTGCTAAGCAACATACACATTCGGTTAATTTACATGTCAATCAGATTATTAAGTAGTAAATAATAATGATTGTAATAAAATGAAATATTTATTGTACACTGCAAATGAAACAAGTGTAATCATTTTTATTAACAGATTGAGTACTAACTTAATTTTTTGACATGAGCTCTAACCTGATTTTATTTTTAATATTAAATTAATTTGTACACGGCTAGAAGACTAATCAACGTGTCTCTGAAGTTCTTTCGATTATTTAGTTTACATTTTGAACAGTATTGTGAGAAAGGGCACTAACAATATTTGAAGATGGTTGTACACTCACACTCAGTATTATGACAAATAGCACTAACATTTCGGAAGTAGGAAAAATATTGTATGCAACACATATGTAAAATAGTATTTTTTTTATCTCGTGCTAATTCACATATTTGTTGCAAAAATAACTATTTCGTGTAAATATTGATACAAATAAAAATAAGCTATGGTTCGCTATCATAAAAAAAAAACTTTTTTTGATATCCCTATTCACTTTTGACTAGTTTATATTATTAAGACTGTTATGTAATATAAATAAAATTAATATTAAACAATATAATACAGTTTTGGTGGTTTCAAAAAATATAAATACTTAGAAGTATTTAATGAAATATTACACCTTAGTCGTAAATAAAAGAAAATATTTTTAGTTTAAAATTTAAATAATAACATAAATCCTTTGAGCAATATCTGCTTTCGACGTATGAGTCAAAATATTTTAGTACACTTTCAAACCGCAACTATAACTTCCAATATTTTGAAATAATCAAATAATGGATGGGGATTCGTACCTATAGAGATTCGCTATAAGATTCTACAAGCAAAAGTTGTTAGGTATACAAATTTTAAAAATTGTAAATATGGATAAAATTTTCAGTGATTTTGGTGTTTGCTGTGCAAAATAATGAGAAATATTTTGTTAAAATTTCCACCTATTTTTCGGTTATAATCCAAAAATAGGTATAGTTTTAAATATAAATATCTCAAAAATGAAAAAATATATCGACCTTCGGTTTAAAATTTGATATCATAGATGTATCTACATAACTAAAACTATTATAATTACCCCTTAACCTTAAAATTAATTTTAACAAAAACTATATACGTATTTCGAGAATTAACTTCTCATCATCAGTAATACAACAAGTGAAAGTTAAACAGAGTAGTCAAGATTACTCAACATGTCAACCATGCCAGAGGTCCTAACAACAATTATTATTTTTTATGTATCTACATACAGAATTTCAAAAGTTTTGGGAAAAATGGATGTATTTAATTTTCTTGATATATGAATTTCCCTTGGTATGATTTTATCTAAGGGTGTTTAAGTGCATGAAATTTGATCCATGTTTATAAGGAATAGATGATATAGATTGGCTGACGCACGAGGAATATGAACCTGCCAAAAGTAAACTGATTCATTTTGGTTGAAAAAGAATTAAAAGTTATAAACCGATTTTGAGTTAAACTTACGAATCACTGCGCTGTTATAGAAATAATTTAATCATACGCGGCCTCAGGACACTTAACTAAATATACTGCATGTCAACACATAGGTATATGCTCCTTATTGCTATTGCAAATATCACAAAGACTAAAGTTGTGACTTTTGTGCATTAGGTGAGGTTATTGTTCTTATATCCTCGTCAATAACACGAATTGATATAACTAATTTTTCATAGTTTTATAGGAGTGTCTCACAAAATTTGAAAGAGCGTAGATGCCATACAAAAGTAATAACTAAAGCTCGGATTTATATGCAAGGAAAATAGGAAGAATATGCGCATATATATGCAGGCTTTTATTGGAAAATATGAAGTTAGGTGTCCAATATATGCAAAAACATATGCAAATTATGCAGTACAAGAATACAAAAAATATAGCAAAAAAATACTCATCCATCTACATATCAGTTGTAATATCTACGTAAAGTTTAAATACAGTATAGAATTATTTTTATTATGTAAAATATAAACAATATAATGTTTTAACAAATTTATTTGCTTATAAATACAGTTATATTGACATGCTTAATATTAATTATTTACAGAAATTTACAATCTATTACTACGAACTACGGAATATAAATTCATTTACATTAATAATTAAATGTTTTTCCAAGTTACCCACTTTAAATGATTGCCTTCTGTGACTTAGCATGTGTTTATACATAGAAAAGCTGCATTCTACGTCGACATATGTAATAGGGGCATATTTTAATGATAACAATATTTGATGGTCAATTCTTAGCTCATCTGAAAATTCCCCATCTAAAACTTTTGATACAAGAGTTAAAGTGATACCTTCGTTGTTTTTGAGAACTTCCCCTACTTTTTTTGATACTGATTGAGAAATCGGCCCCTGTGCTTCATTAACAGTTAACTTTAATTGCTACTAATTTAACTGATTCATTTAAAGGTACTCCCTGGCTTTCTAATTTTGTCATTGTCTCAATAATTAATTTATAATTGTTATTAATAAAACTGAAGTTTTCGCCTATATGTGGATCATTTAATATTTTTTTGCACCCTTTATTGCCGCAGAGGAATCATCATTAAATTTTGACATTATTTCTTTAATTTGTTGTAAATATTTGAAAAAAAACAAAGCCGCGTCAAGCCATGTGCCCCATCGTGTAACTACAGGTTTAGGGGGAAGTGGAACATCTGTTAGAATTTCTCTATATATTTGAACTCTTATAGGAGCTTTAATAAAACTTTTTTCATATTATTAATTAAATCGTTTACTAACGGAAATTGATTTCGTATTTCTTCGGCGACTCTATTTATTGAAATTTTCTTGTATAAATCTACGTTCATGTGTAGTCGCGAATAGACGTGTTTTGCGCAGCTCCGTCTTAACCTAAGTAAAGTGTCTTAAAATACTACTCACGTTTTCAAATTTTTCCTTTTCTGTGGCCCAAATTTTGTTCTCGTAATATAAAATGGGTGGAACTACACGCAGCCAGGCTCAGGCGACATCGACGTTATCGGCGATTAAAGAAACGATCGATACACTTTTGAGTAACGATACTTTCCTGAGCAGTCTAGTTAGCAAAGTTATTGCTCGACTTGATGAAAAACTCGAGGAACAGCGAGTGCACTATGAGGGCATCATCTCATAGTTGACCGACGACAACTGCATCCTGGAGGAGAAACTGGATCAGCAGGAGCAGTACTCACGGCGCAACTGCATCCGCGTCTTTGGCGTTCCAGAAACCCCCAGCGAAAACACCGAATCAACCGTGAGTGATGTGTTTAAAAATATCTGTGGTGTGAGTGTAGTACCTGGTCTCATTGACCGTTGTCACAGAATTGGCAGAAAAAACCCCTTCAGTAACAAAATACGACCTATTATTGTTAAGTTTGTTTTTTACAAATTTCGTGAACTTGTAATGAACCAACGCAGGAAACTAAAAGGTACGAAAATGTCCATTAAAGAAGATCTCACTCAAAAGAGACTACATTTACTTACAAGTTCATCTACTAAGTTTGGCTTTAAGAACGTTTGGTCTAGGGATGGTTATATTTATGCTAAAGTCAATGATTCTATCAAAAAAATAAATAATTTAAATGACTTACATTAGACACTGATAATGATGTAAATTATTATTGTTTACCGCTATTTGGCGCTGTTAATGTCCATCATTGCAAAATTGTGATTTCTTATTTCTCTCTTATTTGTATTATGTATATATATATATATATATATATATATATATATATATATATATATATATATAATTATATTTTTTCCAAATTGGATGAGCATGTTGATCTACTATTAAAACGCTTAAGGTTTAAATACTAAACTTGAACATTTTTTTAATTAATTGTTCTTTGTCTCCTGAATTTGATATTGTTTCAATATCTGAAACTTGGCTCCAGGATTCTGTATATAATAACGATTTATTTGCTGAACACTATACTGTATATCGCAAAGACAGAGACCCTTTAATTAGGAATAAGTCACGTGGAGGCGGCATCATTTGTGCCGTCAAAAGTAAATATCGTTCTACTCAAATTAACTTAAACTTAAATGCACAATCCAATTGTGACTTGCTATGTTTCAGAATACAATTGTCTCATACTGAGAATTTATTTGTAATATATAAATCAACACGAACTCATTTATGAATGTCTTGAATCAAATCCTCTTCTCTTAAATCATAATTTTATTTTCCTAGGAGACATGAATATTAGCAAGTTATCGGATTGTCACAACACTGGACATACGAATAATATCGTTACTAGATTTGATCTTTTTTGTAACTTTTTTAATGCTAGGCAATATAATAATATTACTAACTGTGATAACAGGCTACTTGATGTTTTTGTATCTAATAAATGTTGTACTGTCGCGTGCTGCTCTTCACCTTTAGTCAATGAAGATAAGTATCACCCTACTCTCGAAATTTACTTCTTTCCTGAACCTTCTCCAAGTTCACATCTACGTCATAACAGTCTTTTTTCCAATGACTCAGTTTCTTTTAACTTCCGCCGTGCCAACTTTCTTTTACTATACCAGCAACTATCTCAGATTAACTGGGACTTTCTTAAATATTTTGATAATGTCAACACTGCCTTTAAAGAATTTTATCACTTCATTTCCCAAATTATTTGTGATTGTGTTTCAGTCTCCAAAAAACGTAAATCTATGTATCCACCCTGGTTAAACAAATCTATTATAGAAAACATTAAGAAAAATAATCAATATCGCTTATTATATAAACAAACCAACATGGAGAAATATGGTGATAAATTTAAACGCCTTAGAACCTTATTAAAGAAGGAAATCAATGTTGCATACAGAAACTATATGAAGAATATTAAAAAGAATATTGCGAAAGATCCTCAGAAATTATGGTCCCACATTAATTCAATAAAACGAAATCTTAATCTGCCTTCCGCTATGCATTTAAATAATAATACATTCAACAATACTGCTGAAAATTTCTTACATTCGACCTATTTTTAAATCTGGAGATAAATCTAATATTACCAATTATCGCCCTATCTCTATTCTCTCCAACTTGGCTAAAGTTTTTGAATAGATAATATATAAATATATTTTTATTTCCGTGCAAAACAAAATATCAGTTTGCCAACATTTTCTGGTCGCTCTACTATTTCTAATCTAATGAACTTCACAGATACAGCACTTAATTCGCTACATAATAACATTCAGGTATTCGTTATTTATACTGACTTTGCGAAAGCCTTTGGCAAAGTAGGCTCCATCTTGATTTTGGATTCTCTGATAACTTGCTACAATTCATGTCTTCATATCTGAGCAATCGCAAGCTTTGTGTTCGTGTTGATGGTATTACTTCTAAATATTATTTCGCAACCTCTGCTGTTCCGCAAGGGTCTAATTTAGGGTCATTACTATTTCTTCTCTTCATCAATAGCATCACTAATATTATTCAACATTCCAACGTTCTTTTATATGCAGATAACTTGAAACTTTTCAGAATTGTTAACAATGCTAATGATTGTGCTTTATTACAAACTGACATAAATAATGTTCTTGATTGGTCTTTAGCCTCTAAGCTTCTTTTTAATTTTAGTAAATGTAAAATTATGACCTACTCTTTAAAGCAAGCAACTATACCGTTTAACTATCAAATGAATAACACAATTTTGGAGCGAGTAACTTTATTCAAAGATTTAGGAATTCTGTTCGATCCTAAACTTAGCTTTATTCCCCATTTTAATGATATTCGAAAAGCTTCTTACAGAAATCTTGACTTAATACGTAATACACAATCGTTTTATAATTTACAAACCCTCAAATCTTTGTATTATTCGTTTGTGCGTAGTAAACTGGAATATGGATTACAAATCTGGAATCCTGTATATATCAAACATGTGCAAGCTCCGGAGAGTATACAGAAAAAATTTATAAGGTATTGTTGTGCTAAATTCCACCATCGTCGCATTCATACGATCTGTAATTACTCCAACTGTCTAATTGAGTTCAATGTTATTTCTTTGGACTGCCGTAGAAAAATCCAATCATGTTTATATCTCTATAAACTTGTAAATACATAATATGATTGATGATGCTCATTCGCTAGCTTGCCTAAATTTTGGGGTACTTCGCTTAGGCTCTCGGCGTAAATTAACCTTCATATTCAGCATCCCTAGAACAAACTATGAACTTCGATCTCCAATTAGACAGTTGTGTGCTACATTCAACACTGTGTCCATATACATTAACAATATTGATATTTTCTTTGATACTTAGTCCAAATTTGGAAAACAAATTATGAACTATTTCTTGTCTGATCTTTTGCAATTAAATTGAGTTATTTCTATTTCTAATATTGTCACTTCATTATTTCAAAGTTTTCTTGTAACTACAGTGTATTTATCCTTGTTTTTGTCAATAATCCTCTGTAATTGGGAACATCTGTTCCTGTTGAGTGATTACTAATAAATAAATAGATAGTTACGTTATTCGTTTTTTCTAATCCTTTAACTGCAATTAAATAAGGTTTTGCTAAAAAAAATTCAGATAAAATGCCAATTAATAAATTTGCTATATATCGACCGCATACATCTGTAGTTTTAACAATAATTTAATAGAAATTATTTTCTACGAGTAAATGTGTCTTAATTTTGGACAAAGTTTCAGCGTAACTAACTAAAGTTCTTTTCCTTAACGTACTTTCATCC
Organism: Harpalus rubripes; assembly: GCA_963082715.1. NCBI lineage: Eukaryota > Metazoa > Arthropoda > Insecta > Coleoptera > Carabidae > Harpalus > Harpalus rubripes. The sequence continues at coordinate 20,674,802 of OY720458.1, read as the reverse complement.
GGAATGCTCTTTTTGCAATATTTTTCAAGAAAGATCCTAAAACTAGGGTTACTTAAGTTATGTAATGGAATGTTCGATGCAAGCATGGCGTGACATAAATTGAACTTAAATGTATCCCCTTCAGTTTTTCTTGAATGAACCAACAAAGATTCCCGTATGGATGACTGCGATACATTCGATGTATTTCACTTTTCAGTCCTGCAGTGCTGGTCAATCAGGTACTTTCTTGTGCTGTATATCTATTAAATAACAAATAAAATCAATTAAATTTGTTATTAAAAACAAATCTATGTTAAACAACTTACCGACTTGCCACAAGGTTTACAGAAAATATTGTCGCCGTCTATAGACAGTTCCGGGTAGGGACGAATCCACGCAAATAATTTTGAAGCCATTATTTTAAAAACGTTACTGTTCCGTAGGTAAAATTTGAATAAATGGTTTCAAAATGTTATTGAAAGTGATGTATATTTTCCACCCCGTCTCTATACTAAGATAATGAAACCGACAGAAATATTTAAAGCTAGAATGACCGTTACTTCCTCTGTAAAGGATTAGAAAATTACAGCTATAAATGATATTCTGGGTAATTTTTGGCGGTGTATCACTGGTTCGGGGACATCAATGTTCTTCAATAGATATGAGAATTTTATTGAAATTGACAAAGTAACGTAAATTTTAAAAAGAAGCACAAATATGCACATCGCATTGAAATATACAAAAAAATGCACGAATTATTATTAGAATTTCATTAAAATTGATAAAAATAACCTAACATAACCACATCACAATGAAATATGCAAAAAATGCAAAAATTCGGTGAAATATGCAAAATTGCAAAAATATGCATTTTGCATATAATCCGAGCTTGTAATAACGTATGCCGAATGGTTATTGAAAATTTAATTGTACGCAACTTTTATTGGAAGTATTTTTTTCAAAATAAACGATTAACAGATAAAATACTGCATCAATTGCACGCTAATCACACTTAATCAGTTGTTCATGCTACCAGCCATTGTGACTTGTAAAACAATAAGTATTATTTAAAGTTATTTAACCCTTTACTCCTTTACATACAGCGTGTTTCAATACTTTTGAAAAAATTAAATGATTGATTTTTAAAGTTTATATTTTTAGTGTCTATGGTAGTCACGATTTTAATTTTTTTTAATAACAATAATTTATTTGTTATTCTTTATTAGTCAAGTGAAAAACTAATTCATTAATATTTTTCTTTAAATTTCGTGCCGACTAGTAAAACTCTTTTACAGACAAGTTCAAGCTAATATTAAGACCGGTGTTTGTTGTTTGTTATTGCTGTCTTTTATCAGTGTATTTGTAACCTACAAATGAAAATATGTTTTACTCGTAATAAGTGCAATTCCCGTGAAAAACTTTTGTTCGGGGGGGGGGGGTTAGTTAAAATAGTGTATATTCGTTTTTTTAGTGTCAAACTATCTTTTAATTTTTAATGTGAAGGTTTTCAGTGGACTAAATAGTGAAATAACTGAAATTTTGTTCCAATAAACGTTCCTAATAGCAGTGGTAGCTGATTTCCTGAGATGCTGAAATGTGCGATGCCTCTGTTGGCCAAATTGGACTGATAGTAGGCGGGATTGGCCCAACAATTATATAATTTTATTTTATAATTCTTCTACAGCTTATTAATATTAGTTAATCTCAAATAATAACAGATTGTCTCAGCGAGAATAGATTATAATTAGAAGATTTTTTTCAATTCGATAAAGTTTATATGTATTAAATAATTTGACTGTTTAAAAATTATTTCAACTAACACGTACAAATACATTTTGAGGCAGCGTATGGCTTATGTCTTAGTGACATATTCCAGTAGGCATGTTTTGTGTTAGTCTTAAGTATATTTAATAAAACCTGTACCAGCTAATAAATAGATATTTATTTAAAAATATATTTATTACGAAGACACATTATAAGTTACTAGTTGTGTCTTCTAAGAAATCTATCTCGTATGCAAATAATATTTCTCGATTTTACTGTGTCAAGCCCACTTTGAAATAAACGGCAATTAAATTTGTAACAGTATATAAGTAGAAATAATAACAATCTTAAGCGAAACAGCACACCGATTTTTACCGTCTAACGATATGATAAACATGTTGAAAAGCAAATAATTTTATTTGCTCCATTTTCATAAACGCCGCGTATAGGAATAGATGTGTACCACACTACTCTCATGTCAAGTTGGCTTAGATTTCAACCAGGTTATGTGACAAGCTATGACCTTGCGAAGTTAAAAACTAATTGTCTCTAAAAACAGCGATCAATTTTATCTTAGAGTGATTTAGAAATCGATAACTTTAAATCGCATTAATAAAAACTTGGATTAAATTGTGAAATCTCAACACGGACAATAAATATTGTTAAGAAATCACGAAACTCAAGTTTTTAGTAGATCATATTCCCTTTGGCCTTCTAGAGACAAAAATTAATAGCTACAATAATTGCTGGTCAATTAACCCGATACAGAGAACAAATGCCAAGATATAGACAATCGGGTTAAGACCTTCAAGGAAAATCACCTACAATTTATATCTACTTCGTCACGAATAAGGTGGAGCAACTATTTAGAACAGTGAGCGATAATACTCATAAATCAGAACTGGACTGCTGTGTTACTTAACTTTGTTTACATACACAATAGGAGTTTGCTATATATATATATATATATATATATATATATATATATATATATATATATATATATATATATATATATATATATATATACATAAATCAATCTACATAAATCTGCTTTTTAAATATTTATATTTATATATCTGTAGTTAATGTCAATGTTTGATCAAAATAAGATTGGTTGTATAATCGAATAAAAAAAACTATATTTTTATATACCAGAACAACCATCGGCATCTATTAAACCAATGTCATGTCATGAAACAAGAAAATACTTATTAAAATAATAATTATTGTATACATATCAGTAAAATCTTAAAGGGTTTAGTGTTATAGACAGTTTAAATCACTGAATTAGTAACATTTGTAATCAATAATGGTGTACATCAAGTTTCACGGAAAGTTACTGTGGGAAAGCTTAAGGACGTCAGTTGATCTCACGGAGCGAACAAATTTTTTACTGATACAAGTTGTCTGGTGCATTCTCCACATCAACAATAAATTTCCGTCTAGTAATCGCACAGAATGTGAAGTTTTACATAGAGGAACTCTTGGTACTATTAACACAAAAGGTTTAACTCATTTTTAAAGTACGAAATGTTACATTGGTTGTACATGCACAGATTCATATGTAGTGTACTATTCATAACTGCTATCAATACATTTGAGGTGACCTCTCTTATTAATAAAGATTAATGTTTTTTTTCTATACCGTTTCTGATACTGTAGGCAAATATATCTGTACTACAATTAATTATCATTATTTATCTTAAAAGTACACTTGTTCTTTTCCTTGGCTATAACTAAGCAAAATACTCCATAAAAGACGACTTAGAAAAAAGTGGTTTCAATATACTTACTGAATATTTTATTTCTTTAAATTATTTAAAATTTCAATTAATCCAGGGAAGTATTTAAATATTTTCCAAGTACTTTCTCTCTCTGTAATAAAAACAATTACACTTTTATCAAAAGTATCATTACACACCTATTTAATCAAATAATTTATACCTATCTTTACAAAGATAGAAGATAAATTGAACTAGTTAAATAATATAAAAATTGGAGATATTATTTCATAAATACAAAATACTTTTCTCGTAGTATATAAAAAAATCAATACTAATATGGACCTACTAATACACTAGCATTCTAACTAGTGTATAATCAAGTCCACATCTTTTTTTAGTTTTATTGAAAAAATCATCATGTTACCTGGGTTTAAAATCCTCACCCCCTACCGCTTTAAAGACTCAGCCCTTTATATATAATTCATATAGTGAAAGTAACAAAATATGATAAAACTGAACACAATTCCTAGTTGCACCACTGCTACTTTAAAAATAAATAAATATATCATCACGGCATATTACCCATTGCTGGGTGTGCTAATCTACTTTGTGCACAGATTTCGGTAATGATGATGATATATTTGTACCGTGCAGCTGTTTACCAGGCGTCACACAGGGGTTAATTTTGTGCCAGTTTTTAAATTTAAACTTGGTTTTATTCAGTTAGTTCTTTCAATTTACACTGCAATTAAAAATTATACAATTGGAATTAACATCAATTTATTTGGCTAACTGAATTAAGTATCAGTAGTGCAACTGAGCATTAATCAAATTATTGTCAATGTTTACCTTTGCTTCTTGTGAAATTTCAAATAATACCACTAGACTCCATGTTTAACCAGTATTATTTGAGTTTTCTTCTTAGATCATCACATATTACATATATCACGTTTTACTTCACGTGCCAGTGGTTTTGGGGTCGAATCCCGGGTAAAGGTATGGATGTCTGCGTGTGTCTTCTTTCATCATCTTATTTTCATCAACGCTACGTGAAAAATTGAAATGTTATCAAAATAATGTAAAAAAAAACTACTTATCTCCATCTAATTACCAAAACTGTAATAACTAAATAGTTTACATAGAGTAAAGATTATTATACAGGCTGTTACAAAAATAATGTAAACAAAATTAAGGGCATATAGTACTGACCAAAATGAGTAAAAAAGCTTAATCAACATGGGTCCGATCTTTCCGAGATTTGAGGTAGTGAAAAATGAGTTTTTACGGGGTTTATGTCTGTTATCTCGAAGAGTTACGACTTTGATTAAATGAGATTTTTTGTTTACCTTTCAGAAAACATCTTAGATGTGGTTTTGTTTTTTAAAAAAATTCAAATAATTGTACTTTGTTGGCCAATACTTAATTTTCAAATAACTTCTAACTATTAGAAATTGAGAAAAACGTTTCATATAAAATTTTATTGCTTTTTATTGTTTGTTTATTGACGGACAAAATTTTGTTCAATCACTATCTTTATCAGTTTTTTTCGATTTTTCGCTTTTCTCGTAAACAGTTGAAGATCGCTCCTATGTTGATTAAGCTTTTTTACTTATTTTGGTCAGTACTATATGCCTTTAAATTTTTTACAGTATTTTTGAAACACATGTATATCACGTTTTATAAACAATGTAAATTTTTTGAAGTTATAATTATTAAAATATAGTGAATTAATTCTAAAAAATGCACCAAATACAGAAATACTTTATGATTGTATAAAAATTAATGTATTGAGAAAAGGTTTGCGACAAATAAGTTGAAAAACTGGTGTTTCATTGAACAGTTTCTGGTGTCAAAACAATTATCAGTTTTACTCAAATTTTTGGATGGTATACTGTAGGTATTATGCTTTCAACTATTTTATTTAACAATATTTTATGAAATTGAGCCATTTTAGTTCGTCGTTTTAAAAAATCTTGCAAACGACCGTTTCTTAGTCATATATCAAAACTTGTCCTTTAGATGACAAATATTTCAAGAGACAATGTGCAGTAACAGTAACATTTATCCCGGTTATTTAAATGCTCTGATACAGATATGTTTGAATCCAGTTACTGCAAAGCAACCAGCCCAGTTTACGTACACTTACTTTCACTGGTCTGATTCGAGTCGAGTGGAATACTCAAGGCAAAACAGTGTTGCTGTGCAGACACATAGAAATATTTTAGTTTCAAAAGAAATTTTGAAGGCCGTAAGTTGATTCCGCCTTATGGCTTGCGTACGTAACGAGAAATCAACGAGTTTTTTTTTATTTTTACGAGGAATTACAGACTCTAATAAGCTTTCTTCCTCAAGATATAATTTCTTTATTTGATTACATACTGTCACTTAATTGTAAACAGAAACATTGCGGTTAAATAAAACATTTTTCCATATAATAAAAGTAACAATTAAATTTATTTACAATCTACATACCGTTCTTTTTTGTTTTTTAATTAATGTCAACAGTTCATTTTCTCATAGTTTACATCAAGTATCTGACTCGTTTAAAAAATGAATAAGAAGGCAAATTTACATAATAAATAACAATATATTTGGATGTTTACATCTATGTCAGCTGTCAGCATTACTATACTGTGCGCAAGTATAATATGAAGCTTGGATGAAAACTAGTGTCGAATCTAGTTTGAAAAGAAATCAGAAAAAGTTTTTAGTATAAAACTTGTGAACCTACTTTAAGTGATCGTTTATAGTTCCATTCCTATTAAAATAAATTATTTGAAAACTATTTATAGCATAAAATTAATCCCAGTGATTCTGTAATACATTTTATCAATTATCAATGAATACCCGGCAGGTTAATTTTAATATAGTAATCACTCCCTACAGTAAAATCGTCATGATTGAATATTATAGTCTAATGCCCGGTTGCAGAAACTTTCATCAACGCTTTGTTTAATTAACAGATCATCAAAACAAACAAATGCAACGCGATTTTATGACAGCAATGATTTAAATGTCATAAGAACAAGGAAACTGATTCTAATTTATTCATGTTGATGGTACGTTAATTAAATAAAGAGTTGATGAATGTTTCTGCAACCAGGCATAAGGCTAGCTTATATAATAATAAAATTAAAAATTACCCGTAACCTTAAAATTAATTGAAATTAAAACTGTATACATATTTCAAGATCAATGTTCTCATCTTCAGTAGTAAAATTGCCAGAGATTTTATTAGTCTCTTTTTCGCAAATAGTGGTTAAGATTACTCAACATGTAAACCATTTTAGAGGACTTTATGGAGTTATGACGAGTGTTAGGATTCTGCATACGAAAATTGTCATATTTACAAAGAATTGCTGCAACAGCAGATTCATAGATTTTGAGACTTTGGGGACAATGAAATCCTCATATATGTATAGGAAATGGCAAGCTTAATCATTCAACGCAATACTTACAAACGACTGAAATATAAATTTCACGGACTTTTTGTGTAGGTACCACGTACCTCCCAATATAAGAAGATTTTAAATTCACCAAAAAAATCTTAATTAACAAGTCTGAGGTCGCCGCCTTTCGCTTTCAGTAAAAAATAAAAACCTATAATAATATATTATTTGTCAAAATTTGTTTAAATTACTACGTGATTATTTAAAGTCAATCTTTATTAATTCCGTAAAAATTAAATTACAGTTAATCAGAACAAAATCTATTATAATTAATGCAAACGACCTTAACAGGTTCACGTGTTTGAAGAATGATTTTGATTGGCATTCAAGAAGAAAAAAATAAAACCGTTGCACCCAGTAACATATGTGTAACAAGAATGCAACTGTCCAACCGGTGCAATGTTGTGAAAAAGTAATGAAAAAACTAATTAATTACTTATAAAAGTAGAAGTAATAAGTAGTGCAAAAACAACGGAAAATAACAAGGACAAAACGTTTTACTTTATTAGAAATCTTTACGATATTTTAAATGCATTGTACAAAATTTACAGGGTGCTGAGTTTTATTTACAATCTACATTATTATAATACACTAATTCATATTTTTTTTAAATATTCTCTTCTAAAATTTTAGAAAACTAAAAAAATTATTGTTCATTAAGGTTCTAATGTTTTTAAATGTTTTTTTAAACAGCTGGTCGAAATTAAGGCAATAATGACTGGTAGTATTTAGTATTTATTAAAAATATTAGTTTCCCTAACTAACTACGAGTAAGTTACAACAGCTACTATTTAAAAATACATTGGAACGATTAAAAAACAACTGAATTTGTTATTTTAGTCATAGCATAATCAACTCTGATTAATAATAAATACCACCAGTCATATATTTTATATTTCAAAGTACTCGTATCGTAAAAACAATTTATTTAAATTTCTTGAATATTTTTATATCATCTGGCAAGACCGACAAGTTTAAATTTTTATTTATTCATCTTGAACCAGTGGACCAAATATTATAAAAATCCATATATACCTACTTATACCAAGTTTTCTTTAAAATTGAAAGATGTTGCAAATGATTTTGTATATGTACCCATTTTTGGGTAATTGGTGGTTAAATTCGAAGTAGAATCATTTAGAAGATATATTTTTTTTTATTTTTTGGACCATTGTACCAAAGTTTATGAAAATCATTTTACATATATAAAATTATCCATAGAATCAATCAATGAAGTCGCCATTCGCCAGATTTGAATTATAAGTATTATGAAACTTCAAGTTCAGATACAAAGTAAACACATATTACTAATTTTCCATTATTAATAATAAAAGTACCGTAATATAATTAAGTCTTTTCATATTAAAATGTATTAATATAAAATATGCATTTTAAGTCTTTCGCACATTCTTGCAAAATTTACGGATCAACTAATTAAAGAAGAAAACATCGTTTTGACCGCGCCTATTCCAGTTGCCATATCTGTTATTTCTACTTGATCTGAATCTATATCGAACGATTATATACCAGACACTCACGTATCGTTTCCAGGTGAAATTAAGTTAGGCTATATATCGTACGCACGATATTCGAAAGAAACTAAATCTTAGTTGACTCGTGACTATTACGACATGTGCAAGAGACCGTATCTTTATTCTGTTTTTAATGTAATAGGCATTTCTCAAAAGAACTAGGAAATTTACTTATTTTATAAGTATTTTCTCTTATACTTTTGTTAAAAATTATGACAGAATGATTCAGTTTTTGAGATTATATCACATTAGATAAAAGAAAAATAACGAGAAAAATGTATCACTGCTATTTTCATTGGGTGTGCCAATCTGCTCGTATTTCAAAATTCGATAATGACGACAAATCTGTACCGTTGAAGGTGTTTACCAGATGTCACTTCAAGGGCTTTCAAGTTTGATGTCGGTTAGAAATGAACCCGTGCCGTCCGAAACACAACTACTCACTTAGCCTGATTCGAAATTGCAAACTAAAACGCGATTGTTTATTTATTTTGTTCGATTTTTGCCATAATGGCGTCCATATTAAATTATTATTAAACTATTTTTTCTTTTATATAAAATATCTTTGCTACGCTGTCTGATCTGCATATGCATAATTCATTCAAATAAAAACATAACAGTGTTCACATGCAAAAAATATTATTTACAGAACAACATACAGTAATACTTAATTAGCTGTAAGTTGTCGACCTTAGAATAAAATGCAGTTTAAATTGTTAAACTTGAAATATCCGTATTATAAATACGCTTTACGTTCATATATTTTAAACGTCATACTTAAATAAATAAAAAGATATGTCATCATTACCGAAATCTTTGAATAAAACCAAATTGGTACACTCAGAAATGGGTAATAAGCAATAATATATTTATTTATTTGTTAATTTTTATTTTTATGTATTAAATAATTGATTCGCGTTAAATTTGAAATGAGGATATTATCTTTCATGATGATTATAATTAGAGCTTATTTAAACGAACAACTTAATTTTAGTTCATCTGGAAATAAGTGAAATGTTAAAAATGAAACAAGTTAATCTTATGCAGTCGCCACAGGTGTGTATTTTGTAATCGTATTTTGGCAACTTTATTTTCCCACACACATTGTGACCTTTATCATGTTGCAACAAAAGTACGCATTCGTAAACTATTTTTAAGAAAAACGATATTTTAAGTAAAATAATACACTTTATTATGCAAGAATACGTGACAAAAACATTAAAACATTTAATCGAATAGAATTTTGGAAAGAAATAGTTTTACTTAAAAAGTTAAAGAAACTATATAAATAATTCTTACTGATTTAAGTTTTGAGATACAATAAAGCATATGAATTACGTAACATAACAAATAAAATACAAATCCAAATATAAAATCCAAACCTAAAAAAGACTATAGTTAAAAATTGATATTTTAAAAAAATATAATAGTCTAAAATATATCACCATGGCTTAATATACATTTCTAGGTGTTCCATTTCGAGTATTTTATTCGCTTATTTTGTTAATGACGACATTAATATATCATTGTGGGAATTCAAAAGGCCCCAAAATTTTTAATAATGTTTTTATTTTATATTGCAACAAAAGTTTTTTTTTGGGAATCCTGTACAGAAAAATACGCCGTATCACATATTAAAAGTTTCCGGATATCGGAGCATGGGAACCTACCGCCAATTGGGAAAAATGGCGACATATTTAGGTTTTTGGACATTTTCTCGAAAACAGTGGCTCGTGTATTAAAATTTTACAAGAATCGAAAATTTGTACAAAAAATTACGAGCTTTAATTTTGTATTCTAGTAAAATTTTAATGCGGGTCACTGTTTTCGAGAAAATGGACAATATTCTAAATATGTTACCATTTTTTCCAATTGGCGGGAGGTTCCCATGCTTTGGTTTTCGGAAAATTTTGATATGTTATTCAGCACATTTTTCTCAACAGGATTCCGTAAAAAAGCTTTGGATGTAAGTTATTTGAGGTTGGTATTTTTTTCAGTAGATTTCCTGCGGACTAAAAGATTAAGATTAGGTACCTACCTACATTAGGGAATATTTTTTTCCTTAAACCATTTTTCTTTGTTTTTTCATATAACAACTTGTATGCATTTTATTTTGTTCACAAGTTGCCAAATGTACAAATATACACTTAAATTACGTTATTTTTACGTGAAGACTTGGTGACTTCAACAGTGCGTTTACACAGTAACCCATTACAATTTTTCTAAATAATTTGTTTAACCTTCCCTTGAAAACTACAACTTTACAAATCTTTTCGTAATGCAATTTACTTAAACTTACAAATAAGGCAACGAAAGTAATTAGTATTCTATTTGATGATAATATGACGAAATTGTATTAGTGTTAATTTATTCTAAAGTTGTACAAGGTTGTCACCGATGAAAGAAAGGCTTTCTATTGTTTTGCTGGGTAAAAGTTGATTTCTTTTATCACCATTATTATATTGAATATTACGTATACGAGAAAATATGTTGTCATCGTCATATAACACGCAAAGAACCGACATATTTAGATTTAATTATTTACACTAAAGATTCCATTTTATATTTATGAATACTATGTGCTACAATAGCTTTGAATGCCCATAAAATAATATTCTCTATTACATATTGCATTGGAAATATTATTTCTTAAATTCACAAAATATAGATTGGTACATGGAAAAAAAATGGTATTTAGTTATCTATTTATGTTTTCAACAAAATGAAATATGTTTTCCAATGTTATTACGTAATGAAATGGAATATTTAATGAAATATTCGATTAAAATCAACATTAAACTGCTAAGTGAAAGCATATATTCCTTTTACTTCTATTAATGAGAGTGCTCTAATTAAGTATCTTTTACAAAAATCTATAAATTGAGTTATTTATTTTATTTAACTTTATATTTTACTCTAATTTAATATAGAAAACAATATGTTTGTGCAATACTTCTAAAAATTATTAAAAATTTAGTATTCGTCATTATTGATGATAAATGTAATAAATTCATAAATATATTATTACGGCTTATTACTCTTTTCTGGGTGTATCAATCTACTTCTATTGGTAGAATTCGGGAATGACATTGACAATATATTTGTACCCTTGAGGACGGTTACCTAACGTCACCCCACGAGCTCTCAAAGCTGTACGTGAGAAAGAACCACAGGCGTCATTTGTAAACAATTTTCAAGTTTTTAGTTTGACGTCGATAGGAATCAAACCCGGGCCGTCCGTCACAACCTACCTAATGCACAAAGCCACATATTATCGTAATAATCTAAAATGATCTTAAATATCCTTTTGGAATCTTGTTCCTGTTTTCGCTACCCAATTTAAATTGTTGTGTAAATCACAATAAAACTTGTCCAATCTCGTTGATATGGGTAACCGTATTACTTCGTTATTTCATTACGCACGCGCCACGTTGCCAACTTGTGCATATACCAAATCTTAAAAGTGAAAGTACTGGGAGAAAGTCCACGAAATACGTGTTTTTATCGTTCTTGGGTCCTATGCGTTAGATTTGGCAAACGTGTATGTATCAAAGAACCCTGGTGATCTCTTACACAATAAGAAATATAAATGTTACGTAATTTAGTGGATTATGAGATGAAATTGGGAGCGATTTAATGTCATTACCCAGCAATATTTGCAATGTATGATTGTAAGATATTTTTAAGTAGGGTTGGGTAACTTTAAACAATGCACATTTTATAGTAATGCTATTGTAAATTGACATTTGCAATCAATATTGCATATATTATATAAATAATGAATAAATAAAAGTGGTACACCATGAAAAATCATTATTTTATTGCTCAATTGTCAATTGCTATTGAATACATTAGTTAAAACATACATAATTGTTTGGTTAATTTTGCTTTTAAGCTATTTTTGAGAAAACTAATATCGTCGACATAGATTTCAGTAAATACGAAATATTTTTATGTGATTGATTGAATCCGTCGTTGGCAGTAGGTGAAACATTTGGCTAAGTTTCACAAACTAGGATTTATTATATTTATCGCGATTTCGGCTTTTACGCCATCTTCAGAAGACCGAGCCTCAGTCTTCTGAAGATACCGTAAAAGCCGAAATCGCGATAAAGATAATAAATCCTAGTTTGTGAAACTATGCCAAGTGTTAATTATTTTACCTGTTTAACATATTTTTATGGTAATAATATAATAAAAATTATATAACACTAATGCCCGGTTTTTCAATCTCATAACAAAGTGATTGATAAATATAACTTCCTAACAAATAAAAAATATCCCACCGAAAAATGATATAATGTAAAATTATGGCAATTTGAATAATAATTTCGATGATCAGTATTTCGATTAATATAACAAAATTAACCAACAAAAATTATTTAAGGAATTTACATTTGCGATCCTTCCAAAAAAACCTTCTCTGGTTTTAATAATGATTTGACGAACTCTAGGCATTATTTGTATTAGTTTTCGTTTATTAAAACCTTTTCAAATTTTAATTGAATTTAGTTTCAAATTTCAATTTCATTATTTTTCAATTTTATTTATTTTTATTAATTTATCTATACACGGTGTTCTGAAAATGGGTAATAACCTTCAAGTAGAAAGATTATTTGATTAATTCTTAGTCAATAATCCTAATGCAAAAAAATTGTATGTCCCTTCTTAAAGCTACACGAAGCCATCAAACATGTAAATGTGCAACCAGAGCTAAGCGATTTAAAAAAAATCCTTTATGGAATATCATTGCTGTTGACATTCAAGAAGAATTGTGTAAAATTTGATGTACGTAGCTAAAGGTTTAATGTCAATACTTAAATTTTTTAACTCTTTTAAAGTAGAATTTTTTAATTTGAATACGTACGGCAACGATGTAGAAAACAGTTTTTTTTGTTTGAAACAAAAATAAAAAATTATTTGTCAAATTTTGACGTTTATCAGATTGATGTTTGATTTTCAAATTTATCTCATTTTGTACGGTTAATGAAACATTGCATACTCATAATGTATACCTTTAACGAATATGCTGATATTAATATGGTATTTGAATTTTGCAACGGGAATGCGGTCTAAAAATTTTAACTTCGAGATAAATACCACCGGTTATGTTGCAGAATTGTTCTGACCTGACAGCTAACTAGAAGTTAAAACTGTTTGCATCGCTTCTAACCGTCAGTTTAATTTTTAACTAATGGTTAATAAAGTAGAGGTGGTAGAATTGGGCCGAAATCGAATAATTGACAACAATGATAAATTTATCATATAACAATTCATTTTGTTTGAGTTTTGTTTCTTAACTGGAACTTAAAATATAATTGTAGGTTAATATTAATTTGATCACTAGTAATTTTGAATTATTTTTCTAATCAATGCCTACCCAAGCAACCAAATGACGCGATATCGACGAATATATGACGCAATTTGTTGACATCACAAAAACGAGTATGCGTGGGTCGAATTGACGTCGTTTATAAACGTTACGTAGACGAAGATTACATACGTGACACAATATTCAAGGAAGATTTAGTACATTTTACAATTTTTTTTTAACTTTTATCATTACTTTCAGGTTGAAAAAAAACATAACGCTAATTATCAAATATTTTTTTGGTTAAAACAGCTATATGTATATATATATATATATATATATATATATATATATATATATATATATATATATATATATACAGGGTGTAAATGAAATAAGTGCATTAAATTTAACCAGTAATATAACTCGTCGAGAGCAACAATATTTCTAAATAACTTTTTCTCGAAATCGCATATTTTTTAGCAATTTTACCACCCCGTAAATTGACGAGTCGTTCCAAATATTTTTGTGATAATTGAATGCAGTAGCAATAGCTAAGAAAAATTTTGTTTTAGCAATTGACAGTCCTGTCAATTGTTCCAATTAAATTTTGATATTAGTACTAAACTTGTTTATAAGGTAAAATTCTGTCAAAATGTGAGTACACAGACATTGTAATTACTTACCTATGGTTTATTTATTTTTTTACTAGTATCTGTACTACATTTTACTTGACATCACGGTTGACATAAATGCAGTGTCATGGAGTTGCCAACGCATTTACACGGAGCGTTTCCAAATCATCACCAAATCATTCTGTTCTTAATATTCGCACATTTGTTAATCTTGTACATCTTTATCACATCACAATACGGAGTTTCACATATGACAATTTTAAAAAAAAGCAACAGTTATATCCATAACATGTGCAAAAATTTCTATGTTTTCAGCACATTACAGACTTCAATTTTGGGAATGGCTCATAATGTTCATTAATGAGACTGAATTTACTTGGTAAAGTGTATTTATTATGCACTATACACATCTCGACAGACGAAAATGCTGTAAAAATTTTCATTAAAAAATGTTTGGCCAGGAACAATAAATGGACGACTATTATTGGTACTCATGTACCCCTTTTAAATGGACAAAAGTTTGTACTTACATTTTTTGAATAACGTATTTAAACTATTATGATTTGTCGACTATAAATAATCATCTCATAACCTAACAACTATGCTTTTGCTCTTCCTCGTCCCTCCTTGTCTTCCTCTATTCACAGTATTCATAGGTGATTAAAAACCCTGGTTTAATACACAACTTTATAATTTTGTTATCCAAAATTTAAATTACTTTATTTTAAAAACTGTACTATTACGTATTAATTAATAATAATGTTATTTCCCTTGATTCGTTTATTAATTACTGTGACTGTAAGTGTAACCGACAACCGACAATTTTTGAGCTGTTTGTATCCGACTTGAATACGGCAGCATTTGTTCTCCATGAGCGGGTAACGAAATATGCAGCAAATCTTTAAAGAATTTTAACTCAAAATCTAAAAGACTTAGAAAAAAAAGTTATTAAGAAATATTGATTCTCTCATATCGAGTTACATTACTGGTTAAATTTAATGCACTTATTTCATTTACACCCTGTATATATATATATATATATATATATATATATATATATATATATATATATATATATATATATATATATATAATTAATTAATTTACAAATGACTGAGACGGTCGCTGAACGTTTCTATAACGTGAACATTGACAAGTCAATATTAAACGTGTGTCGAACGTTTCTTCAACGTCAAAATTATGACGTCAAGTAACGACGTCGCATCGACCAGAAACGTCGAAAATTTTATGTTAAAACACGTCGCCTAAACGTCATCCATCGACACGTCGATGTTGTGTTACTTGGGTATTTTATGAATTATTTGCTTTGTATTTGAATTTGTATTTTATTTGTTATGTCATTTATTTCATACTTTATAATTTTATGTACATAATGTCACTCGTTGCTTGATTTACTAAACCGAAATCGATAAAATTTTCATATTGTTGTTTAATTTTTCTTATAATGTATACTCGTAAATTGTGGAACTTTACACCAAGCGTTTTTATAATTTTATATAATTTATTAAAAATACCTGGAGAGAATCACATAAAATATAATCTAAGTCAACTTATTAAAGTTATATAGATATACTCATTTTACTATTTTAGTGGAATAATATTTTCGAAATAAGTGCATATATTTTTATTGTCCCAATTAATTAATGAATTTCTCTCCTTTCAAAGTAAATGTGTGGGAACTAAAGAAACAGACCTATAAACACATAAGGTCAATTGTGTATATATCTTTCTATAATGAAACGTTGATTAGGAAACGCATACGTATGATTTATTAATAAACAAATGCAAATGAAGTGAAAATAACAAGCGAATGTGCAATTTTTCATTTAAATGCAGGCAGGATATCCTGCGAAGGAGCAAATCCCGGATCTTTAGCAATACGATGTTTATGTCATGATCGCTGTTGTAGATATACACCTATACAACTAGATCAATTCTGAATTTTAATTAGTTTATTTAATCTAATTTGTAATTAAACTCCTACTAATTTCAAATAGCTATTAATACTGTGATTTGTAATTAATCTCAATCAGTTACACAATTGATATAGTTTACTTTTTAATTGTTCATTAAAGTTTTTCACGTGCATGATTTGCGCAAAAACAAATAATTTTAATTGTTATTTATATACATTGACATTCATTTGTTTTCTGTGAATTCGTATTTCAGAATAAGAAAATTAGGTAGGCCGTGCAAAACAAAATTGCGCTATATTTTTAAACAGTTATTTATGTGACATGAAATTAAGATTTAACACATTCCAAAAGAAGACTTCTAAGAAGTGAAAAAAAATGAAAACATAAACAATCTCAACAGAACATGTTTATTTTAATAAAATAGAACAGAAGTTAACGGGTTGGTACAGACAATATACCCAATGAGCATGGATCAGAACAGCCAAGTAAGAAAAGTAGTAGAAGCTGAAAGTATAAACAAAAACAGGGGAAAAAGAAAACCAAGGAAAACATGGGAGGGAAGAATAGCAGAACTCTGAAATAAAAAAGGTAAAATACTGAAAGAAATGAAAAAATGGCAAAAGATAGAAAGAAGTGAAAGAAATAGATTATAAATTAAGAAAAGTAAATCACACATCCAAATACAGGCATCTGGGATATGCAGAAGAAGAAGATTATCTTGCTGAAATTTCCATTAATTCTGATGGTACGTTTCAGAATTGGTAACTATACCTATTCAAAGTAACAAGGACGTTGGCACTGTATTATTGTTTGTTAAAGTGATGATTATGATAAATAAGGAACTGTAGTCAACACTAGAAAATTATCGTCTCCGATTATTAATAAATTCTGGTTCACCTTCAAATCTACACAAGATACGGTTACTCTATGAACAGTTAGTCAGATTATGTCACTGTACGTGATCTCATCTTTTATACGCGCGGTGAATCTGCTTGGATTAAGAAATCAATTTGCAAAAAATATAAATGCAAACGTGACAGTATCTTATGAACAGAACGAGTTCTGCGAACAAAAAGTATTTTGCATGGGTAATTTGTATGTTATACAACTTGTTACTTAATCCTGTAAACAAAAACTTAAGTTGTTTTATTTTGATACCGTATTATACAGTACTTTAGGAGCAAAAAAATATGAATAATTTATTTATTATCTCAATATGTGATTTATTGCGTATTCAATTTGTATATGGATATTATTCAAATTAGTACCACCGGCCTGTTATTATTTATATTACGGAAATACTATACATTGTATTGTTATTGAACAGTTATAAAAGGGGGAATACGAGAATCCTTGACATAGCCCATTTAACATGGAACAACAGTTTTTTTTTTAATTTTCTTTGTCCCGTAAAGCTTTATGAGCTGTTTCAAATGTGTGTTATAATTCCGAGTGACATAATCTTTAATTTTATATTTTGGTGCCCATGTTACCTATAATCATAAAAGCATATACAAAAATAAATTTAGTATGGAAATATTGTTTAAAAAAAATAATGTTGAATAAACATAAAATCACATACAAATATAAATTTAGTATGGAAATATTGTTTTAAAAAAATAATGCTGAGTAAACAAACCAAGTAATATGGAAAAAATAAGCATTTGCCAGTTAATCAACGCTCATTTCTTTAAATAATGCATACTATATTTATTTTTACCATTTCTCTATAAGTATTAAGTTAACTCTTTCAATAAAGTCGTAAATTTCAAAATTTTAACAAAAATAAATATCGAATTTTATTCTTTAAATCTGTGTGTTTAAATTAACCCATAAATTTTTACAGGACAGATAATACTAAAAAAATATTTTCCCATGTGATATGCATATGTTACGGATTATCGTGTTCAGCCTGTATACAATAATACCGTTCAAATATTTAAGTACATCTAGTGGTCGAAGTGGTATATTTTTCTACTGGTATGGTATTAAAAAAGACTAAAAAAAGAAGTTTTGGACATTTAGAAATTTGTATATATGGTCTAATAATGAAAATTAGCGTCGAAGTCTCTGTGAACGTATAGCGGTATAGTATTTCTATGTAAAATATATATGTAAGTTTGGGAGTCTGGTATGCCATACTACTACCGTAACGGCCCAAATTAACCATTGGATACATCTGATAATTACGGAAAAACAAAGCCAACTAAATTAATCATATTTTTACAATGAATATGTTTATTTTAATAAAATAGATCATTAAAAATTACTTAGTGATTTTAAATGATTGATTCTTGGGGAAAACGTATTCTGTCTTTGGGCTAGACAAATTTTAGGCATTCTTTGTATTTGTATTAGTTTTTTAAAACATTACTGAAAAAATGATTTTCGAATGTTGATCTGATTTTGATGACTAGTCTCTGCATTTCATCCCACTGAAGTGCGACAGGCTTCAAAAGAAGCAAATATAAAAAGTGGCAAAAATAAAATAATATGTTGATTTGCAATATAACCATATTTTCGGACGGTACTTTGTAATATGAATAAATTATAGCAAAAATTTTATATCCATTAACATGTTTTCATTATTAATTTTATGTAAAATATTATAACATCACGGTCAAATATGTAATTTTCCATATTTCGCAAATAATTTATCTGTATCATGAAACCAGTTCATTTTAACATTTTAAAAGGTCATTCGAAGATATTTTTATTAGTACAAATTTTGTAATATCATTTAAAATTTACAAAATTAATGGAAAATATTTAAGGTGGTAAATATTTCAGTCTGAAAAATCAATTTCACAGTCCAAAGGTTATTATGTCATTGGTACGGTATAGAGAATATAATATATAAAATTGAAATGTTATGGGTAATAATAAATGGTATTAACAATTTGATGAAATTTTTGATAAGTAGATCACGATATGAAAGTAAAAGTATGACAATGAGTTGAAAGCAAAAATATTTTGTAATTGCTAAAAATTTACAATAAGTGCAAAACAAAATTTTAATTATATTACGGTACTGTTCATTATCACTGCTTGGTTAATACTATACTAATAACGAGAGGTATATTGACAAGCTTAATTACTCTAAACCAATTAAAAAAGTTAATAATACTTCTTGTCAAATTATGTACTGTTGAAGCTCTGGTAAAACACTAACATTATTTTCTATTTCTAATTAAGATGATAATATTCCAAAAGTAAAATCTATAACCATTTATAATACCATTTAAAAATACAAAAAACTAAAGAAGTGTCCTGGCTGCCGGCTCCGGTTGCCATAAAAAAACTAAATGGTAGCCGGTGCCGGCTGCATTCATCGCGGTTGCAAATATGGGAGCCGGCGTTTTGTGCGTTAGCTTAGGTCATATTATTATATAATCTAAACGCATAAAAAGTGCAATCATTGGCATTATTTTTTATATTACGTACTGTAATTCTTAAATAATACCTGTACTTCTTAACTAATTCCTAGAAATCGAATGGTATTGTACTATATTTTTATGTAAAGCATTCATCATTGGCAATTTACCATCATTGTTACGTTTTTAATTATATCTACAAAAATGCAGAAATTCCAAGTTTCTCTAAATAATTTTTCTTGTTAAATTTTTTGGTAATACGGTAATGTTCAATAACTTCTTGCACCAAAGAAAATATGACTATAAAAAGCAACACACACCTAATCCAATTTTAGTTTTTCTAAAACTTTCAATTTTGCAGTTCTTTAAAGTTTCAAGGTAGTTCCGTAACATTTCATTACTTTTTTTAATGTTTTGACATTGTTCATACATTCACATATAGAACAAAGACCAGTATTACATTTTTAATAAAAATAAAGCGCAGGCGTTGTTATGTAAACGTGATATTTGAAAGCAACTGCTACAATTGTACTTCCGGCTTTCTGACGTAATTTTATTGATAAAAACATCTTAAGTCGTTTTTACATAATAAGATTTGAATCTTGATCCATTTATCGACAATACAGTTCATATTGTATGTGTACAATCATGGAATTGACTAACCGAAAACTGTCATATAAATTTTGGATATAATGATAAGTCGTATTTCATTCTATTAATTAAAAAAATAACATGACCACAACATGAAATAAGACCAATGTCAGTGTAGTTAATTTATAAATTCACGTTTTGCTCTAGGCAAAAATTGTCGACATAAAGGAATAAAGAAAGTTCAACACAGCCCACATTTTGCAATGCCAAATAAATTATTTCAAAGACAGACAACAATGAGTTAAATTAATGATTTGTGTGCAAATTTTTGATTTATCGATGTAAAGCGTGAGACGTATATACAAACATTAATTTGATAGAAAATGGATTACTTTAAAGAAAAGTATAATTATGTATTTTATACATTGCAAAAGAGCTTTCTTACATAGAAAAAATAGATGTTTCCTGCACTACGCAATATGCATACACTTTTAAATTATAAAATATGTAAATAAATAGGTATATATGTATCATTTAAGCTTACTACACAGTTCTGGGTGCGCCAATCTGTTTTTTATACTGACGATATATCTGTACCAGTGAAAGCGGTTATCAGGTGTCACCTTACGGGCTTTCAAATCTGACGTGGCGAGTGCACAACCCAACATGCACTTAGCCAATTATATACAAAATATTTTTTCTCGAAAAAATTATTTCTAATTTACAAATAGCACAAAAGTGATCCTTGTTGTAGTCTTTCCGCGAAAACTTTGAGAATACGTGAGGTGATGACTGGTAAACGCTCTCAACGGTACAGATATATCATAATTACCATCGCGCGAATATGTAAATAGAAGTATATATGCTCACCCAGAAATGGGAAATAAGCCGTGAAGATATAATTATTTTATTTAAAATTAAGAAAAACAAGTTCAAGTTTCTTAATGTGAAAAACAATCAACTTCTTAAATGTCTGTTATTACTTAACGATTGTTTGTTGTAATCTGTCAACTTGCAAGTGACTATAGGGCAGTTCAACCAGTTTCAGACAATCAGATCAGTTAGGAATAATCGAATGCTGTCGCTTTCGTTACAGAAAGTGAAAGTCCTCAGCGAACAACGAACGACCTCGACCAATGTCGTGGCTGCGTCATTTCGTTCTGGACTCCCCCGCCTCAATTTGGAATGTTCCAATTCCGAGCATACCTCAGCGATCATTCAAGAAGACATTTAAGATGTCTTAGGAATTTGGAATTTGAGATAACTGTTTTTTAAAGAGTGAATGTCCTTTTGAAGAAATTTGTTCTCTTACATGATTTCTATTTTGCTTTCAAACGATTTCAGCAATGATATATTTATAAAAAATAACTGCTTCTATTAGCCGATTTTGGCAATGACGGTATATCTGTACCGTTGAGGGTGTTTACCAAGCATCACTTCACGGGTTTCCAAAACTTTTCTGTTATTTGAAAATTGGAAATAATTTTTAAGTATCAAGTGTGAATCGATTGGAATCGAAGTCACAACTGATCACCTTACGAACACTGCCACACGGCCTTTGGATTAATAATAAATGCAATAACTAAAAGTGTGCTGTCATGTTTCACTTTATACCTGAATTTGGGAATTATCCGAAAAAAATTCTCAAGACTAATTTTGAACACCTGAAAATATCTAAACCCGAAATTTTTTACTTCAACGGATATTATTTAATCAGATTTGAATAACACTAATAATGGATATCTTTCAATGTACAAAACTAGTATTGAGCATCTGTTAGTGACCCTGTTCAATATCCGAAAACGATCAGTTAGCGAAAAACGAAACGTTCACAACGCGTTGTGTGTGTGTGTGTGTGTGTGTGTGTGTGTGTGTGTGTGTGTGTTTTAACAAAATCGTAACATAACCTAACCTAACAATTACTAGTATTGTTCATTTCTGATTAGCAATATCCGTTGAAGTGGAAAAATTCGGGTACTGGCATTTTCAGGTGTTCAATATCAGTTTTGAGCAAATTAGTCGAATACTGCATACAGATTAATTTTTTTAATAAATTCCTACCAGAGGTACAGGAAAAGTACACACGTGTCATTATTAACAATTTACTTAGTAGAAAAGCAATTTGAATCTAATTTAAACCGTAACATAACCTAACCTAACAATTATTAGTATTGTTCATTTGTGAATAGCAATATCCGTTGAAGGGGAAAAATTCGGGTGTGGACATTTTCAGGTTTCAATTTTATTATTAATTATTAGTTGTTATTAATTATTATTAATTGTTAGTTGTTATTAATTATTAATTATTAATTATTAATTATTAATTATTAATTATTAATTATTAATTATTAATTATTAATTATTAATTATTAATTATTAATTATTAATTATTAATTATTAATTATTAATTATTAATTATTAATTATTAATTATTAATTATTAATTATTAATTATTAATTATTAATTATTAATTATTAATTATTAATTATTAATTATTAATTATTAATTATTAATTATTAATTATTAATTATTAATTATTAATTATTAATTATTAATTATTAATTATTAATTATTAATTATTAATTATTAATTATTAATTATTAATTATTAATTATTAATTATTAATTATTAATTATTAATTATTAATTATTAATTATTAATTATTAATTATTAATTATTAATTATTAATTATTAATTATTAATTATTAATTATTAATTATTAATTATTAATTATTAATTATTAATTATTAATTATTAATTATTAATTATTAATTATTAATTATTAATTATTAATTATTAATTATTAATTATTAATTATTAATTATTAATTATTAATTATTAATTATTAATTATTAATTATTAATTATTAACTATTAATTATTAATTATTAATTATTAATTATTAATTATTAATTATTAATTATTAATTATTAATTATTAATTATTAATTATTAATTAATAATTAATAATTATTAATTATTAATTATTAATTATTAATTATTAATTATTAATTATTAATTATTAATTATTAATTATTAATTATTAATTATTAATTATTAATTATTAATTATTAATTATTAATTATTAATTATTAATTATTAATTATTAATTATTAATTATTAATTATTAATTATTAATTATTAATTATTAATTATTAATTATTAATTATTAATTATTAATTATTAATTATTAATTATTAATTATTAATTATTAATTATTAATTATTAATTATTAATTATTAATTATTAATTATTAATTATTAATTATTAATTATTAATTATTAATTATTAATTATTAATTATTAATTATTAATTATTAATTATTAATTATTAATTATTAATTATTAATTATTAATTATTAATTATTAATTATTAATTATTAATTATTAATTATTAATTATTAATTATTAATTATTAATTATTAATTATTAATTATTAATTATTAATTATTAATTATTAATTATTAATTATTAATTATTAATTATTAATTATTAATTATTAATTATTAATTATTAATTATTAATTATTAATTATTAATTATTAATTATTAATTATTAATTATTAATTATTAATTATTAATTATTAATTATTAATTATTAATTATTAATTATTAATTATTAATTATTAATTATTAATTATTAATTATTAATTATTAATTATTAATTATTAATTATTAATTATTAATTATTAATTATTAATTATTAATTATTAATTATTAATTATTAATTATTAATTATTAATTATTAATTATTAATTATTAATTATTAATTATTAATTATTAATTATTAATTATTAATTATTAATTATTAATTATTAATTATTAATTATTAATTATTAATTATTAATTATTAATTATTAATTATTAATTATTAATTATTAATTATTAATTATTAATTATTAATTATTAATTATTAATTATTAATTATTAATTATTAATTATTAATTATTAATTATTAATTATTAATTATTAATTATTAATTATTAATTATTAATTATTAATTATTAATTATTAATTATTAATTATTAATTATTAATTATTAATTATTATTATTATGTAAAAAGTCATTTTCAATAAATATACTAATAAAGGCGAGTATTGCATAGAGATTAAAGTTTTTAATAAATTCCTACCAGATGTACAGGAACAGTACACCTGTGTTATTATTCACAATTTACTTGTAGTAAAAGCAATTTGAATCTAATTTCTATTGCAACAGTTGCATTATTAGCCTTAAAAGTACATTTAAACGTCAAGGTGATTTCCGAAACACTGGCATACCTTTCCATTTACGTATAAGATTTCCACTAAGCACAGAAAGTTTTCTAATGAGAAAACTATTACTTACACTTATAGGTTACACTTAATTACAAACACACTTTGGTACAAAATTGTTTATTATAAAAAAAATACATCTTTTATTTACGTTCGCTAAAAATATATATCTACTTATGTTATAGAATCGCAGATTTAGAAGTAGAGTTAAGAAAAATATAACATACCAAGAAAGAAAAGCGTAAAGAAAGAGTTAGATTAGAAAATAATCATTATTTTAACTGTACCGTTATTATTCAAATTCAAATTACAACAGGATAACATAACAAATACTAGACCACCTATTTTATAAGAAGCTGAAAAGACTGTTGATGAAATCAGCTGTCTTGAATGCCCTTTAAACATATATGACGTCATGAAATAATATGTGGGACGATGACTTTGATTTGAAAAGAGGAATTTACATTGAAACGATCAAATGAATAAAACAGTCATTTGTCAATCTTAGATTCTATTTATAGATATTTTAACTAGCACCAAAGTTATATTGATTTGATCTTCAAATATTTCATATTCACCATCAAAATTTGAGTCCCAAAATATACATAATCCATATTCAAAAAACTAGTGTCTGGTAAACTCTTTAACAATTTAGTACCCAATATTTTATTTTGCCATCAAAAATATTATTTGAGCATTAAAATATATTTCGCATACCAATTTTCTGAATATACCTTAACATAAGTTAACCTAATGCGCAAAACTCACGACCGAAAGATTAAACCGAAAGATAAAAAGATTAGTATACAAAGCTTTATTATTGTTTTTGGCATTCCTTCATTATTTCGGATTATAAAAACATAGTTTGCCAAATAAAAAAAAATTGATACTAAATATATTTCTGGTAACAACTATATAGTGCGCATTTATTATTTTTGGTGCTCAAGTGAATTATTGGTAATCAGTACTTAAAATTGTCATATATATCATAAGCGGTAAATTTTTGCCGGAAAAAATTTCAGATTCTTACGAAAGCTGGTTGCCTACCAATATATTGAGTGGCATTGCCATGTTGTCAAACGAGTGATTTTCGATCAATGTCACGAGATATATTAGCAAAAGGCTCGAGTAAAGCATTCGGAAAATTTTTCCAAGTTAAAATTTAAGCACGAATGGTATTCGGGTGACTATTTCCAAAATAGAAATCAGGTAATCGTTTTTAATTTTTTTTTTTCTGACAAAAATCTTCTAATTTTTATTGTATTTTGAGGTGTTATATTTAAGTTTGCTTTTTCGTCGTTTTAAATAGATTCCTGTCCGAATCGACTCGTTTTTAATAAAAACTGATAAGACTGAAAATATACACACTTTGTGTTTTGTCGAACTGAAACTTGGTAACAAGGTAGAATCCTGAATTTGGATTGGCTTATAAATTTATGACTGAAATAGTCAGAATAATTTGGCGCTTATTTATTTTTTCCTGATACTTTACATTGAAGGATTATTTCACGGAGACTCATACCTGTAGTAGGAAGTAGAATAGAGATAACTTTATTTTCAATAATAACACCCAACAATAGGAAAAATCCGTGATGATATATAAATGCAAAATGATACAGCATTTTTATTTCTAAGAAATAATTGTAATTATTAAACGTAAGATGTAATTTTTATACTGAACTTTCTATATTTTAAGATTTTTTATATAAACTGAAATCTCCTCTTAGTTAAGTAGATAAAAATGATTTATAAAAAGTATAAAATATATTGGTAACTAGATATAAACGATCACTTTCTCTTCAAACAGGTTGTCTTAAATAGATTAAAAAATATCGTACCAATATTATACAATTTTAAAATTTGCCATTAAACCGTATCAATTACATTTTACGAGCTATGTTAAATAAATATGTGCAAAAGTAGTTATTATAAGTTACAGATTGTTACATCCGTGATATTGTAGTTGTGCAGCGTATAACAATCTGCATGCTAATATGCATTCTGTATAAGAGTTGAGTTATACTATGATTATCGAAATTATTATCGTCTTAAGTAAAGAGTACGTTACTTTAAATTAACTATAGCCGTGCAATAATTATAATACACTTTAAAATCATTTATTTTATTATTGCTACATGTCGCCTAGATACAAATCCATTGTAATTATATATGTTACATAACTGTTTTATATTTTATATGTATTTTATTATTAGTTGAACCATAAATCTACATGAAACATAATTATGTCTTAAGGAAATTTGTTGAGATAGATATAATATTATATAGAAGGCGTTAACTGAGTAAGAATAATTTGTTCTTACTTTCAAATGTTTTACAGTGTGTTTCGAAATAATGCAACAACGTTTATAAGTAATTATACGAATATTATGAGAAACATTTTTAAATTATTATAAAAGAGCTACAGATTTTTTTTACAATTAGCCATCTACCCTCAAAATGACATAATATAAACATAAAGAATAACAAAAAATAAGTAGGTGTATGCATTTTTTTTAATACTCAAAAATTTGTACAGGTACTTGCTAATTTGTTTATAGAATTTTGCCATATTCATAGCTCTACCCACTGAGTTATTGGGATATTAATAAAAAAAAATCGTATGTACCTATGCAAAAGTTAGACATTTAAAAAAATATAATTTAATATTTTTAGATCTATCTATCTAATAAGCTAATTCCAAATTTTTAAACAGCACTTCAATATCTTTATTCATTCCCAAGATATTTGCATTTAAAGTTACACCTCTTAAATGGTAATTTTTGAGTAAATTCGAAAAATGGGTAGAGGTACAAACTTGGTGACATCGCCATTCTATTCTAGGGGCAAAATTATGTAGGTATACTAATTTTAAATATTTTTGAACAGTGAATTCTATTTCTAGAGCAAAATAAATAAATATGGCTCAAAATCGCAAAAATCTTAAGGTCTGTGTATTTACCCCTTTTTACAAACTTTGGCCATTTTCAAGATTTTATTAATACAAATTGAATCAGTAAATTCTAAAATTATGAAAATTAGTATACTTATGTAATTTTGCTCGTAGAATCGATTGCTATATCGACCCATTTTTAGGATTATAATCCAGAATTTATGTTTTTAGGGTGCTAGAGTTGCACAAATATTTCGAGAATGAAAAAAGATATCGAAATGTGGTTTCGAATCTTGTTCTTAAATTTTTACTCAAGATTGAGTATGTGGTTTTTTGGAGCTATTAGTAGAATTTTCAACATAACTTTTTTATTATTTGTATTATTTATGTTGTTGGCATTCTATTATTTTTTATTATTATAATTTCAGGGTGTGTGACGTCTCTCTCTCCTCTGTTAAGGATCTATGGTGATAAGGTGAGTACGTTTCATTTTATTATTTCTGGTTATGCGGTAAGATTTCTGCACAATTCATGCTCCAAGTACTTAGCTATTCACCAGATTTGACCTTTTGCAATAATTACGGGTCACATCGTTAACGTTAGGTTAGGAAAGGTTGTGAAAACTTTTCCAGCGGTTCTCAAATGGTTCACGTTATGTAATTTATTATGTAAATTAGAATAATATCAATGAAAGAGAAAGAACATTAGATTGAGACGAAAAATAGAATTTTGGGAATTTTGGATTATGTGATGCTATTAGAAAAGGAATAGTGAACAGCGGACTTCATTAAATTTTTTTATTATTATATACTAAGTTGGACGGCTGAAATACCGTGATGATTTATTTATTATTGATAGTGAATCTTTAGTTATATTAAGAAGAATAAAAAGTAAAATACACGCATTAGAAATGAAGTACTTAAAAAGTATTAAAAAAGAGATAAAAGGAATGAACTAGAGACGAAATCGATACTAAATTTTCAGGAAAGATGGTTGAATTAACGTTAAATAACAGGAGACCAGCGAAGAAGGTTTAAGAACAGCCAATATAAAATAAAAGAGAGAATGAGGAAAGCCATGAGAAGATTGAGACGGAATTGTTGAAAAGGCTATGACGAAAAATGGAGCGACAAAATTTGTGCAACAAACAAGAAACAGTAGAAATATATGTATGTATATCGAAAGGTGCTCTTGTACGTTGCTTCCCAAATTATTCTAGAAAAAAGTTCTTCAAATAAAAAGTGTAGAACATAAAATGTATTGTAAATTCAGAAATTAAATATGAATATTTTATAAATTACAATTTAATAGTGGCAGTCATGAAATTAAAACAAAAGGACAAACAAATAGGTGTACAAATAAACTAAATTTTATGACAGCTAAATCAGCACATATTTGTTTATATTTTTGTTTTACTCTATGAATAGTATTATTAAATTGTAATTTTCACATTTAATGTCTGCATTTACAAAACATACGAAATGAATTTTATTTACTGACTTATAAGAAGAATTTTAGGCTCTATAACTTTAATTTGAATTTTTTTTCTAAAATACATAATTTGGAAAGTAACGCACGAGAAAAAAACTGTTTTCCCACGTTAAACGCCTACGTCACGGATTCTGTTTACCTATTTAGGTACCTATATATTTATTATGTTAAAATGTTTTGAAGTCGCTGACTTTCGAGTTACTTATATCGTCACATTGTTAGACAAACATTATATAGTCAATGAATATCTTAAGCAAAACAAGAAATTTTCATCGTATTAACAACATTTTAGAAATCTTAAACGTTTCATATACACGAACATTTAATTACTCAATTCCAATTTGTGAAATATTTACTTAATAGCGTGACCTTAGTACATTTTAAAATGTGTCATTACTTTACGAAATGTTCACTGAGTTTTAAAAAAATTAACTTCTTTGCTTTCAATTAACAATTAAAATTAAACAGAAATAGAAGGCCACAAAAATGCAAGGAAGATAAAAGTGAGATGTACAGTTTATCTTAATTATTCATAAAAAGAAAGTTATAATGCAGTATTTACTTATCATGCAACGTGGGCTCCGCATATGTTTGACATATAAACACACTACGCGCAATACAATAGTCATATGTCACAAAGCGATTTCAAGATAGGTTAATATTATACTTAACGCTTGAATGCAACAATAAACATTCACTATAAAATGAAGCATTTATGTTTAAAGTAATAAAACATGGAAAGGCCGCGACCTCGGACCTTGGATAAAAAATTGTGGACATGATTCCCAAAATTTATTGGGCTCACCGAGTACCGACCGTACCTTTTCCAAAAATATTTATTTACGTCCCCTGATGGGAAATGTAATTTATACTACTATTCTATTGTAACGTGTGAGCCCCGCTGCTACGCTGAACAAGCGTCTAGCGATGACGCATTCGCGCTAGCAGCCGGGCTACTTAAACAAACAAGCCGCGACGTGTTTAATTACTTGCGGTCGCCTGCATCTTTTGGGTTCATTGTTATTATGCGGTCGAACATTCTGGAGCTCTCTGGAAGTTAATGGTAGCTGTATAAAAGGGACGCAGCTATGCTCGGGAGTTAGTTAGTTACATGGAGAGACATATAGAGACATTCACATAGAGTGTTAGTGAAGCACAGTAATATCGTGGTGAGCGTATGCAGTATAGTGTCGCGTGGAGGACTCGAGAAGGTACTAGTTAACTGGGATAGCTGTGGATGTGAATACTCGATAGTGTTGACGAGTATTGGGAAGCTATAGTGTACAAGGACAGTAACGGCGAGTCGGGAAGTTACTGGTATACCGGGATAACTGTGGAAGTAAATACTCTGCAGTATTGAAGACTATTGGGTAGCTAGGTATACGGGGACAGTAACGGCAAGTGGAAGTGGGTACTCAGCAGTGGTGTTGAAAAGTTGTGGCATACGGACAGTCGATGATACTGAGGCTGTGGAAGTGAGAGAGTTACATAAATAAACAGATAGTGAGGTGAAAGGTGTGACTTTTGTCCGAGCAGTTGAATATATAGATGCTGTTGTGTCAGTTGAGTATATAGACGCTATGGAGGTCGGTAGGCCAGTTAATTATAGTTTTAGTCTTAATTAGTTTTTAATAATTGTTTAATATTAGTAATAGTGGTTATGTTTTCAAGTTTCATTTCACATTAAATGTCACACGAATTGCATTCCTCAAGCTATTTTTTAAATTAATATAATATTTTAAAGTAAATAAATTAAAAAATATATTATCTACATTCTTACATTGCTTCTCAACATATCTATGTCTCTGGCATTGTCGAAATGTGGACTATTACATTGTCGACGTGAATTGGTCTGCACGCCCATCCTCGGCTTTCGGTTCTTATGGGTCTTATGGGTCTTACAGGTCCGACGGTATTCCGAGCACTAGTCAAAAAGAAGTGACAGTGACAAACTTCAGGAGTGTATATTACTACACATAAATATTATGACTAAAAACCGCAAAGTTGTAATCCGATTGTCTTAAATGTTTATTCTATTCAAATTAAAAATAATATGAATTTGTGTATCTTGAGTGTTCACTTCTGTTTTGTGCACTTTTCAACCAGTCCTACAAAGGTCCAAAGGCACGAGCTGGTATAAAACATTGTTTATCATTTTAACCAATCAATAACAAATGACAGGTTATTGTATGATAATTAAAATGTGCTAGTCAGCTATCCCATTTCATTGAACTTACATTTTTATGACATTGAAACTTGAAAACAAATAAAAATAGTATAACAACTTTTGGGGTTTTTAATTATATATTTATGTGTACTCGTATTATATATTCCCGAAGTTTAGCACTTTCGTAATGACTCTTCCTGTATATTATCGTCATAAAATAAGAAAAAATTAAATTTATTCTTTTCTCTGGAAAAATATAAAATTTAAAAAAAACTGATATAACTTTATAATTGTGCATTGCCATAATAAAAATTTTATATCACATTTACATAAAAAATTAAAGACCTACTTAATAAAGTAAACTGTTTCCTAGTATTTTAAATATATAGCGTGCATGATACCAAGTATTTATTTATATTTATCTACGCAAAGTTTCTATTTGTTTCATTTTATTTGCAAAATGTTTTTTAAATCCATATTGTCTAAGTGAATGATTTAGTGAATTTTGTGTAACTGTCCCTTTCTATTATGATATGTGGGCTCACTATTACCACATTTCAGACTTTCATTTCCGATTTGTTTCTGATTTCACATTTCACGAAATTTGAACGCATGTGTTATTTATTGTTCATTGTTTGTCTTCAAACTATAATAGAAATTAAATGTTAATTCGATATTTCAAAGGATGGATGCAAAATTTCATGAATACTGAAATCATATATATATATATATATATATATATATATATATATATATATATATATATATATATATATATATATCATTTTTTACTAATTTAAATGAAATTTGATTACAATAGAATTTATCTAAAACTAAGTACACCATAAAATGAAGCATTTTAAGTCAAAGGGATTTAAATTTCAAAATAATAAAAAATAGTTTTATACGAAAATGTGAGCCAAGCTAAATATTTTAGAAGCGATGTCATAAAATTCAGAAAAAGTTAGGTTGTTATTAATGAATGGAATTCGAAAACTCTACCATCAAAATACACTGAACTGAAGGCCTATTGAATGACAATTGATGGCTAGTTATTCGCGCCTGTTCACGTCGAATCGAACATAGCTGAATAGTCGTATGCACTCTTCCCTACAACTCATATTTAAAACCGGCCACTATAAACTTGTTCTAATGCGCATCCGCATTAGAAGAAGTAATTTGCGTCAACTCACAAATTGTCCCGATGTTTGTCGATTCGATCAGCAGCCGGCGCGATGCCGGCATTCAATAGGTCTTCACTATCATAGTAGTTACTAATAGGAGTAGGTATACTTATTTCAGTTCCAGGCAATAATATATTTTGACAATTAACTAACAGTAACGCCCCCTACTTACAAAGCAAGAAGCATCACACCAGGAAGGTAATTAGGGAAAATTGTAGACGATAATTGTGATTGTTTAATATTTTTAATTGACTAATTTTTTCAAAGTATATATCTGCACCTGTATTTTTTAATACGATGGATAAAAAAACGTAAAGGTGGCGCCGAAAGGTTACGCGAAAAGAAAAAATAAACTTTTAGAGGCAGAAGGTGATAGATATGTCAAATTAGCGAAATATTTTACAGATATTACCGTACAAAGTAAAAATGTTCAAATTTCATTAGAACTCAAAGTGATCAGTGAAACTAATAATAATATATTAGGTGCAAATCAACAAATATCTCTTAACGAGGCCAGTACAAGTACTAGTGCAATGGTGGTAGAAACTACAATAAGTGTAGATTCTAATAAGCAAAGTGAAATTATTAAAAGTGATGTATTTAACCTTTTTGTAAAGCCTCAAAGAAATAGTATTGATTTGTTTTCCAAAATGCATCCTCAGCAGCCAGTAGAAAAAGACGTGAAGTTGCCATTTGTTGCAAATAAGGTGTTTTTTTATAAAGACGGATCTCAGAGAAAATGGCTGAGCTACGATATTAAATCTCAAAAATTATATACAGTGTGTTTAGTGGTACAAATGCAAGAGAAAAATCAGCTGACGCCGGGGTTCGAACCCCGCATTTGTACAATTTATCTTAGTAGTAATACTTTAATTACACGCTTCTATAGCATCACTCTTCAGTGTGTTTAGTGTTTTGCAAATCAGGGGATCAATCTACATTTTGTAGCGGACTTAATGACTGACGTCATGTACACCAAAGAATTTCTGAACACGAAGCTAGTGAAACACATTCAAGATCTATGGAATCTTATTTTATGAGAATGAAAAATGAAGATATCAGAAATATTGTGTGGTCTAACCAAATGCAACTTAGAAATGAACAAGTAAAGAAAAGGAGACAAATACTTGAAAGGATAATAGATGTAGTTAAGGTAATTAATTGGGAAGCGCGGCCTTAGCTTTAGAGCAAAAAGAAACGAAGCTGCGTACAGTTTGGATGATTCTTCTGTGGATCATGGAACTTTTTTGGAACTAATTATTTTGCTAAGTACGATGCTACTTTGAAAGAACACTTCACTAATATAATAAATAAAAGTAAAAAAGTCAAAGATAATTCAAATAGTAGCACCGGTAAACGAGGTCGTGGTAATTTATTGACTTTTCTGTCAAATAATACGGTTGCTTTGATTATTCAAACTATTAGCTCATGCATTAAAAAACATATATCAAATGAAATCAGAACTGCAATAATTTTCTCTGTTCAGATAGATACTACGCAAGATATCGCTGTTAAAAAACTGTGTTCGATTATAATAAGATATGTTATCAATGATGAAATTAAAGAATGTCTGCTGGCTGTAAAATGTTGCAGCGATTCCACAGGAAAGGGTATGATGAATTTATTACAAAATGTACTCGTCAAAAATGATTTAAATGTGCAGAACTGTATTGAAAGTGCAACTGATGGAGCGGCAATCATGATAGGCGAATATAAAGGATTCGCAGCGTGGCTGACTAAAAATTCGCCAGAACATGTCCATGTTTGGTGTTACAGCCACATTTTGAACTTACTTTTGTGTGTTGCTACAAAATCTCCAATTTCCGTTACAAGTTTTTTTGACCTAAATTCTATAGCCGTTTTCTTTAAAGAATCTACCGGAAATCGAAAGCTTCAAACAATTGTCGAAACAAGATTATGGGCCAAGTGTGTAGCCCTAACAAAAATTTTTGGAATTAAGAATTACGAAAATGCGCTCTACATTGAAGTAATTGAAACACTTTTAAAAATAGATGAAAATCAAAGTTTTAATGCTGATATAAGAGTAAAAGCAAGAAATTTCAAAGAAGCATTTTATAATACGAAACAATTTTACTGGCAAAAATTTATATGAGAATTTTTAGTATTACTGAGCCATTATCAAATTATCTCCAAACAAAACGACTTGACATTTTAAAAAGTCAACAGTTAGTTACGGCAGCTACTAACCAGCAGAAAACCAGCCAACGAGATTTTAGTGAAATAAAATTACAAGCAGACACATCTGTTGAGTGGGCTAATGGGCAGTTCGTTTCAAAAAATATAGATTTGAAAGTGCAAAATCATTTACTTTTTAAGAGAATACGAATTGTTAAAAAAATAGCAGGCGAATTACTTAATGATAATCCAATTGAAGATGTAATTGAGAAATTTAAAATTAAAGTTTATAACGTAATTATGGATACTGGTGTCATAAGCATGAAGGCACGTTTTAAAAACAGTAAAGAACTATTTGTAGATTTACATTTACTAGAACCAGTTAATTTCACTAAAATTAAAAACGGATCAATACCCAAAAATGCACTTAATACTCTTTGTGAAAAACTGAAAAAATTGATACAAATATTACCGCAGAAATTTTACAAATGAACTGATTAGTTTTGCAAATAGTTGGGATAATCTTAAAAATTCTGTCGAGGAACAATACAAACTTAATATAGATAATGATAGTGACACTGATTCGGAAGACATTGAAGGTGAAAATTTGACACAGACAGTCTTGTGTAAAAATTGTAAAAACTGTGCTCTTTGTTGTTCTAATTCAATACAATTTGTATAGCAAAGCTTATAAATATTTGACTATAGCTTACAAATATCTTTTAACATGGCCAACAACACAAGTCGCATGTGAAAGATCTTTTTCTATACTAAAATATTTAAAAAACAGAGTTATCTATGTGATTATTTTTCAAAATGTTTATTTGGTAAATGTACTAACAATACGGAAGCTAATTTTATCATAATAATTTTTTATTTTGTTTATAAAATTACAAATAAATAAAAAAAATACTTCTATGTATGCTTTCAAAAAAATTCCTTATGTATATGTCTTGTGGCCTTCCCTTTTGTTTAAAATCCTGCACTGCACTTCGTCAGCCAGCACGCCCCTGGTTGCAATGTAAATCTAAAATTAGTATTAAGAAATATGTATAAAAGAAGAAATTATCGCTATCCTCATTTTCTTGGGCACAATACTTTTTGTTTAAAAACTTCAAAATATAAAAATAATACCAACCTTGAAGTACCTCAGACTTAAGAGTGGGAAAAAGAAGATGAACTTTAAAACATACACCTGACAATTGATACTTAGTTCCCTACTAATGTAAATGCTCGTTTAAATGTATCAATTGTTGATCTTGTTAGTGAAAAATTATTGTATTCTTATAAACGCCACATTAATTTGCATTTACCCTTGAATATTAAGGGAACAATAATAAAATTGGTGTCAAAGTTATAATTAAAATAAAATTCATTTTGTAATTTTAAATTTTTATTAATCTTTTCTTGCATGCAAATAATAATCACCACTATAACTTTGTCAGCTTTTCAGCAATTAAAAATTATTTAAACCATTCATGCCGCTAATATAAAAATATAAATATATCATTATCATCACGATATATTATCCACTGCTGAGTGTGCCTGTACGCAGATATCGATAATGATGATATTCGCACCGTGTGGACATTTATCAGACGTCATCTCACGGGTACTCATTGCTGGCGTGGAGAATGCACAATAGGGGTCGATTTTGTGTCATTTAAAATTCGAAATAATTTTTGGCGTCGGTCAGTATCAAACCCGGGTCATCAGAATCACAACCAGACACTCAGGCCGCTTCTTATAAATTATAAGCATTTACTGACAATGAGAAATATTGTTCAGCGGGAGATCTCTGTTATTTTATCTGCGTCATTTATTTGAACATGTTTCACAGACGTTTACAAATGCATCCGATGTAGGAAGCCATATTGAAGTAGATAGTAATCATATGTATGTTGCATTATTTTAAGGTGTGGTATTGTACACTGCCTACGAGTAAACAAGAACTATTACTTTCAAAATTTTTACGGACGCAGAAAAATTAGCACTTGTTATGGAAATAGAAATAAACAAATATTGGAAGGCAACAAGATTATTTAACAGGATTAAGCAGAAAGGTTTTGATAACTTGAGTTAGATTCCAAACACTTATTTACCACACAAAAGTAAATCATTAATTTTTTTCGTAAATTTTTTCTGACAATTTTAAGTATTAGTTACCAGAAATTATTAGCACCAAAAATAATAAATGAGCACTGTATTGCTGTTATCAGAATAGTAATTACGTAACAAGACCTGAAAGTGATACTTTACTGGATGAGCAAGCATATTCTAGGGTGAGCCATAGGGCGAGCTTTGGAAGCTTGTGAGCCCAGTAAATACACTTTCAGGTCATGTTAGATACAATATTTTTTTGCACTTGCAGTCACAGTAATTAATAAACGAATCAACGAAAATAACATTTATTATTAATTAATTCGTAATAGTACAATTTTTAAAATTAAGAAATTTAAATTTTGTAACAAAATTATAAAGTTCTGTATTAAACCAGGCTTTAATCATCTGTGAATAGAGGATGACAAGGAGGAACGAGGGGAGGAAGAACAAAAGCATAGTTATTAGGTTATGAGATGATTATTTATCGTCGACAAATCATAATAGTTTAAATAAGTTATTCAAAAAATGTAAGTACAAACTTTTGTCCATTTAAACGAGGTACACGAGTACTAATAATTAGTCGTCCATTTATTGTTCCCGCTCAAACATTTTTTAATGAAATTTTTTACAGCATTTTCGTCAGTTGAAATTTGTATTGTGCATAATAAATACACGTTTCCAAGTAAATTCAGTCTCATTAATGAACATTATGAGCCATTCCCAAAATCGAAGTCTGCTGAAACCATTGATCTTTTTGCACATGATATGAATACAACTGTTGCTTTATTTAAAATTGTCATATGTGACACTTCGTATTGTGATAAAGATGTACAAGATTAACAAATGTGCGAATATTAGGAACAGTATGATTCCGAAACGCTCCGTCTAAATGCGTTGGCAACTTTATAATACTGTCTTTATATCAACCACAAATTAAAATGTAGTACAGATACGAATAAATAAATAAACCATAGGTAAGTAATTACAATATCTGTGTACTCGCTATTTGTAAACGTAAGCATTTTGACAGAATTTTACCTGATAAACAAGTTTATTACTAATGCCAAAATATACTTGCAACAACTGACAAAACTGTCAATTGCTAAAACAAAATTTTTCATAGCTATTGCTACTGCATTCAATTATTAGAAAAATACGTAAAACGACTCGTCAATTTACGGGGTGGTAAAAATGCTAAAAAATATGCGATTTCGAGAAAAAGTTATTAAGAAATATTGTTGCTCTCGTCGAGTTACATTACTGGTTAAATTTAATGCACTTATTTCATTTACACCCTGTATATATATATATATATATATATATATATATATATATATATATATATATATAAATTACTTTCAATGTTAATATATAATTTTATTTAATTATTAGCCATAATAAATTGTGACTACTTTCCATATAGAATTTCGGGTGGTTTATGTTTTGTTTTTTAACGCAGCTGAGTTTTTTGAGTTAGAGAAAATTTTACCGTCACTGCTTACAGTATTTATGGAATATACAATGACATTCACATATTTCATGTTTACTTATATAATGAAAATAATATTAACAATAATTCAACTTCACTTGAATCACATAAAATTCTTTAATACACATTTTTTTATCTATTTTATTTTGCTCAGTTGTAAAACCTTTAATAATTGGAAGTATACTCCTGAGTACTAAGCTAGCAGAAATATATGCATGCACCTTGTAGTGCAATAATTTTATTGAGCCAGATATAGGCAACGGAGCAATAATTTTATTGAGCCAGATACTTTCTTCTAAACAATAATAAGTTGCATTCAGCAATTAATTAATCTTATGCAAAATGTTATATAAATTTGAACGTTGGTTAAATTTTTCTCGTGGTACTTTGTGTGAATTTTCGCAGCATACAATGTATGAGAAAACAGATTAACTTAGAACTCTGTCGAAATTGATCTATATACCGGTTTATTATAATAATTTGTTAACCTGTATGTGATATAACACTTGCATCATTTCAAACGTGTAATCTTATTTTTTCTGACGGATCTGTATTGATCGTGACAAATTTTCAATGACATTTTTTAATGAAAACAAAGTATATTCCATCATTAGTTTTTCAATTACACTTCCTGCAAATTTGAAAAATAAAACTTTTTATAACATTAATTTAACAATTAAAAACTTTAATTAAGATTTTTAACAAGATTTTATCCAGTTTCATTACGAAGTTATTGTTGGAAATCTGATTTATGGGTCGCTTTTTCACCTAATGTAATTACTTCGTTAAACTGAATCAGTTAGTTAAAGTCAGATAAACTAGGTTACCATAAACAGTGCATTATTATTATTATTATTATTATTATTATTATTATTATTATTATTAATATTATTATTAATATTATTATTAATATTATTATTAATATTATTATGATTATTATTATTATGATTATGATTATGATTATTATTATTATTATTATTATTATTATTATTATTATTATTATTATTATTATTATTATTATTATTATTATTATTATTATTATTATTATTATTATTATTATTATTATTATTATTATTATTATTATTATTATTATTATTATTATTATTATTATTATTATTATTATTTTCATTATTACTTGTCCAAGTGAACAGTTTTAATTTGATAACTCACGTTCGAATCCCGCACATTCAGAATATCCCGTAAACTACATTTACTCTAAAAATATATCAATACTAAAATCTGTGTAAGAACAGATAGAAAAATCGAAACGTTTTAATAATAATAAAAAAAAATGTTATATAAATGGTATATGTCTAATCACCAAGGTCAAACTCAAGACCTTATATGATTCCCTGGACACAACACCAAAAACTGGCTGGCTTATTTAAATTTCAAAAAGTAGAAAATTAAATAATTTAAAAAAGAATTTGTATATAATATTACGACTAAAACTGTTTATTATATTTAAGAAAATAACAATGTATATCATTGTATAATCAAAACAATTTCTAAAGTAAATGCTTTAAATTAATAATTTATTATAATAATTATTTCAAACTATATGTACCTACCTACATTAAAATATTAATAACAAAAAATTAATAATGTGTTAAATAATATTTAAATATGTTGATACCAATTATTACAAGACCGGTAATACTAGGTTGGTAACTATGATGTGCGGTAAAAATAAAATAAAAATCCCTATTAATTATGGTTAAAATGTAAAGCCAAATATGGAACCAATTTTATAAAGAAACGGTTGTGTAGGTAAAAAGTATAAATACGCTTTAATCATAAGTCGAAGGGTTCTAAGTGTTTAGCAAAGGGAACACAAAGTAGCTTTAGTTATTATTTCATGAAACTTTTAAACAAAAAAAAAACAACTGATAGTTATTAATTCCAATCACTATTTATTATAGTAATATAATAAGATCAGTACGTAAACTTAATCAGTAACTAAATAAATGATATATTCTTGCTGGAAGCTTCTAGAAAATCAATTTTTTATCCTTATTACTTAGAGCTCGTACTTTTACTCGCAGTTTTTACTTTCTACTACATTCATATCTGTCAAGTTAATAAATATATCAATTACTCCAAAACAACTACAATTAGTAACCATATCATTATTGGCTACGGCTACTCAGTAAAACAAAGCCTTTTATATGCCAAGGCTGTAGACTAGCATAACCACTCTTAACATCTAGAGCGATTGTTATTATTATTATTTTATGTCGTGGGAACATAGGGTTTCTAATACATTCTAACTCTAGTTTTCATGGTCATTCAATATAGAGCAATAGAAGGAAAGGCGTTGGTGTGTCCTGAAAGCCCACGGCGCATGTTCTGGTGTGTCCGTGACATTTCAGTAACAAAAAAACAATATAAATATTGTAAACTACCTTTACTGTTTTATGTAGTTAAGCGCATTCTGTTTTGTAACTTTTGTGCAATTTACGTAAAGTACAAGTTAATTTTTATCCAGTACAATAGTTACACGCAGTGTTTATCTACAGTACAGGAAACACATAAGGAAGTGTATACATATATCTTTTAATTATTTCCCTGAATTAGAATAATGTTAACACTAATGAACAAAAACAAAACATATAAAATAAGATAAGCTATTTATACATATGTAGTATATACGTGCATTCGACTATTTATACACACAATAACCTAAAATAAATAAATAAATTTATGTAATTCATTATTGTTATCAAAATCTAGTACCAAGCCTAACATATTTTATGTTTAAATCATAATATAAAGTAGACTTCTTGGAGTTTTTTTAAGTTATGAGATATATTATTAAGATTATATAAATAATCCAAAAATGACCTTTATGGCGCTCTCTCCACCACAGTATTTACACCCCAAGAGATAACGCCTGATAAACGTCCTCAACGGTATATATATATATATATATATATATATATATATATATATATATATATATATATATATATATAATTCTGTTTAAAATAAAAATTTGAAAGTTCGCTGACAAAGCCCGCAATTAAAAAGCAATAACGCACACAAAAGTGCGTATTTTTTTGTTGTAACAGTTGTTTATAAATATCTATTTTAGATACGGAAAATCTTGGTTTGTAATGAGGTTTCTAGGGAATCCTTGGTCATCAGCTGTGTGATGACAACGCAGCACTCTCTCGCACATCAAATGCTGTATGTATACACTGCGAAAGTCTAGCTAACGGTCAGTATTTGAAACTAGTTCGTGATCTTTGCGACGTAGTATATTTTCGCTTCACTGTTTCGCTTTCGAAGCTACTTTCGGCACACAATTTATTTGGATGGGCTTGAGAATGAAAGCAAGGTTAGGAATGTCGAAAAATAACAGTTTACCTAGAACTGAAACGCTACTTTTACATGCCCGAAATTTACGGCCAGTTTTCGAGAAACAAGACTGGTTCTTGTAATAAAAACAGCGTTTTCATAAATTAATAATGAAATATATTTTTCAATAATTTATTCTTGATTTGACAATAATTTATCCAAAAGTATCCCATAATAATTTGTAAGAGATCAACTGAAAATGACCGAAATTTAAAATCATTAAGTTTATATTTTTGTTAATTTTAAGTTTAAATAGTTCCTAACACAGAATGCATTAAACAAGCAATTATATTCTTTTAAATTTTACTCTACTTGGAAATAAATTTTTGGTAACAGTAATAAATTAAATTTTTCGCACATGTAACTTTTTTTTGAAAGATATTAAGAATTAAATAGTTTCATTAAAATAGATTTTTTACTGTATAAAAATGTTCAATGAACAGTTAGTAAGGTCATGGGTAAATAAATTTGTAATATATTTGAACATTTCGAACGGAAATTTAACCTTTACATGACCTCTTTCTAGTTAAATTCCTTATCAGATTTTCTTCTTGTACCATAATTCATATATTAGTATATTACATACACTGAGATTTTTCTTAAATTATGTAAAATTTTATGAACTAGTGAAATTTCATAGACATTTACCAATAACTGTTAACATATTTCGCAAATAAATAATTATAAAATTAATTTTCTCCATGTTTTGCATCAATATAATTGCAAAATACATAGCACATCCATTTATTATGATCTATCAATCTATTCTTCGTGTGAAATAAATTGTATTATCTATGACGTCAGAATATGTAATGTGAATGTGTAAGTTGCGAAACATGCTCTAGTTTACACCCTGATAATTTTATTCGCTACGTTTTCGACGGACGAAATAGAAATCGAAATGTAAAAACACAGTAGTATTAGTATTCTAAACAGTTGGTGTAGTGCCTTAGGTGTATTTTACGTACACCCAACTGTCCGAGAAATCAACAAGAAAATTTCAATAATATCAATAAAAAAAATAAGGAAGTCCATTTGTAAACAGTTAGTTGATGTGTTTTGTAATGCAATATTAACTAATATTATTTTTTTAAAAATAATGTTTTAATATTTAAAACAACTTTTAAACATGTTATAAGTTCTTCTTATATTTTAATGAATTTAGAAAACACCATTAACTTTTTTTATCTATTTTTCTATTTACGGAAGTATCTATTTTTGAAAATAAATACTAATAGTACTTATTTTTTATCAAATAGGAACTATAATTAAAGATATAACATTTTAATTAACTTTTGTACCCAAAATGAATTATTAAATATAAAAAAAAAATCCATTCATCAAAATTAATGATTTTTTTTTAAAGTAATTATATGTAAAATACAAATTAAAAATAGTACTTAATTATATAAAAACAATGTTCATTAAATAAAATAATATTTCTTAATTCATCATATGATAAATATGACATGTGTAGAACATATAATTAAAAAATAAGTGAAGTATTAGGTATGCTTAATTTAAAATAAGTACTAAAAATATTACCTTAAAAATACGTATACAGATGTTTAAAAAAAGATTATATTCATTTTACTGGGCTGCTTCTAATTCAAAATTATTTTTTTCAAAATTCACAAAATTAAGGGCTTGGTTCTTGTATGTACTAATGAATTATTTAATTACGTAACTGATGTTGAATACAACTAAATTAATTCATCATAATTTTTATTCAATTGTCGTGTCGGCCAGGTACACTTTAAGAATCATGTCCTTATTTTATGAATTTTGAAAAAAATCTTTTTCAGTGAATCGGTACATCGAACATTCGTAACTTTAAAAAGTTTACTCTTTTTTTAACACCTGTATATATGCAAAAAAATTGTGGGCAA
Source organism: Harpalus rubripes (assembly GCA_963082715.1). NCBI lineage: Eukaryota > Metazoa > Arthropoda > Insecta > Coleoptera > Carabidae > Harpalus > Harpalus rubripes. The sequence continues at coordinate 20,631,523 of OY720458.1, read as the reverse complement.
TTCACATTTTAATATAATGGATATTTAAATATTATGAACATAACACTTATATTTATGTACTATAATAATACTAGTTATAAGAACAAATCTTCTATATAATATTTATAAAAATTATAGTCAAATCTTGAATTATTATTAATTTCATATAAAACATAAAAATCTTTCAATGTCAATTAAGATAATATATTTGGGTCTATTATGTACCTCAGTGGTTAACTTTTATCAAGTTAATAAATTACCCCAATTAATTATCTTGACATAAAAATAACTGGATTTTTAGTTGTCAAATTCATCTGTATTCGATAATAATGTTAACCAACCATGTTCTAAGAAATAGACCAGAAAGAATATCACAAAAACAATGTCTGACTTACCGAGCAACCCCAAAACAATAATCACTTTCCAAGCAGCCATATTATCACCACTACACTAACGTTAAGCTATCGGTGTCTGGTGTACATCCGACTTGGCCCGCACGCAACCGCTAGTAGCACATACGCTAACGCTATGGTTCCGCACTTGACTTGACTGCCTAGTGTCTCTAGTGATAGTGATAGAGTGACTCCTGCTGCGACTCTGCAGGAGCTCGCGTGCGACTGGAGACTCCAAGAAACAGCAACACTTTAAGACTGGGTGGGGAATAGGTAGGGAACACAAGGTGGGGAAGGTGCACAAAGTGGATGAAAACAAGAAACGACGAAGGGCGTAAATTTTGCGGGAAAAAATATACTTAGTGGAGAGACATAAAAATTGAATCCTAAAAATTACTTCCAATTTTCAACTAACACAAAAGTAACTCCAGTGGTGTTCTATCCACAAAAGCTTTGAGAGCTCCGTAGGGGACGCTTGTTTAAGAATCTGAACAATACAGATACGAGTATATCGTCATTACCGAAATCGTTACGCGACAACTGAGTGAGACACCAGGCGATGGTCTAGTAGTCTAGTGGGCTACGGTCATCTGGGAGATAGAAACTTTAAAAAATATGCACGCTTTGCAGGCACACAATTCGGTAGATTTTTTGCAACAGGAAAATTTTTGGTAAAAATGACGCTCTGATTTTTCTAAACATACCTTTAAATCACTGGGGACTCATCGACGCTTTTTATAACATCCTTAACTTTTATTGTAGGATAAGAATTGGAGGCCTTAAAGTTCCTTAGGTTTTTATTACAACAAATTTTGTTGTATAATACAAAGATTGGACGTTTTGTGCGACATCCGCACATCATCAGCAAGAGTAAAATTCGAAGTTTTACAAAAATGTATAAAGGTGGAAAAATACAGTGTTAAATTACATTATATTTATAACACTGAACCCATTACTTATTGGGAACAGCTGCAAAGAACATATTTGAAGCTAGGCAGCTGGAGAAGTTTAATTTTTCAGAGACAGCAACAACTTTATTAACTGTGGTTTTAACTAGGATGAAGGAGGAGCTAAAATTTCATGTTGGGTAAAAACTAGTTCTGTTGGATGCAATTCATTCATACAAACAATTCTAGTTTAAGAACAAATTATTTATTTTGCATTTCCTTACCCTCGGGCCGATAGAGTCCCAAAATATATTGGGTTCATATTGTTTCAGTAATAATATTTCATCTCTGTTTATCTTTGTAAGTCAGCATTCTGTTTAGAAATAATTATCATTTTTCGTACAACTGTCTGTTTAGTCTAGGTGTTAACGGTCTAGACATTTATAGTGTTGATAATTAAGTCTATAAGTTATAGCAAGCCTACGTGTAGGGTTGATAGTTGGTTTTGGATGCCATATGAAACTCTACTCCCTGCACCTTGCATCCCCCAAGACATCCTCTGACGAAGATGATAACGTTTTAGCTGTTTTTTAGTCACTAGGTGTTTGTTACTCAGGTCGGTTAAACTATGTAAAGACTGTGTTTGAGACTCATATCGAAAGGACATGTAGTCGGATTTTAGTTTGAGCGCGTCCTAAACGTTTGTACGTCGAGTTACAATATAACTATTTAGTTTATTTGTTTGATTATGTTTAGTTTACAAATTATTAATTAAGTGTAAATATTTGTAAATAAAAAAGTATAAATAGTAAATAATGCCCTTATCCATAATCTATAATAAATAATCAAGTGTAAATGTATGTGTTGTTTCTAAATAAAGTGGTCGTCAATCATCGACCAGCATCAGATCGTCGTCAACCTTGTTATATGATTTTCACATACAATATCTCAATTCTACACATCTATTATTTCATCACTCAGTTGACCATCGACTAGTTGCTTATACCCAGTTGACCGTCTCCGTCGAAATCTGCAAATAAAAGCAGATTAATATATCCAGAAATTGTTATTATGTATTTATTCTTGCAGGATTGGATTAGTATCTACAAACTTTTGAGAATAGAATATTTCCGACAAACAATATAGGATTTATCACATTTTATAAATTTATCATTTAGCAGCTCATATAAAGTGCCGAAAAAAATGCTCAGAATCAGATTTTCTGTAAGCTGACAAATTTTTAAATTTGACCTAAGATATTTAAATGTAACATGCCTGTCTTACCACAAAGCCACATATATAATATTTCTTTTAATGAATTTTGTCATCCAATTCTGCACCGATTCTAAATTATGTGTAACAAAGCGTTTTTTGTAGTAACTGTGACTTTCACTGCCGGCGTCTACGAAAGGATGATTGTTTTGCGGATTTCAGTTTCTGCTGTGCCATAATCTAATATTGTTTTGGGCATCTTCAGAGGTTGATGAACTAATTTCAGGTTTTATATCCTTTTTATCTGAGTAACAGTAGAATACATCATAATTTTTACATTATATTGTCACTGTGACAAAAAAAGTAAATTAGACCACAGCCCCACAACCCGGAAAGCAAACATCCTCTCGGAGACTTTTCTGCTCTTCCTTTTCTGCTAACTTCCTTCTACGTTGTTCTCATATATCCATATTTTATTTTCATGGGTCAAAAGAAGCGATAATAAAAGTTGTATGATAAAAGAGAAAAAAATATATTTTTTTTATTTTTGACGAGTCAAAAGATAGCCGTCAGCATTTTAATAACAGATGACCCTGTTCTTGTCCACTTAAAATTTAATTTGTTTTATTGCTGTCAGATATTGTTCGTTATCAGTTGACATTGTAGTTTGTTAAAAATTTAATATTTTATGTAAAAAATGAAAGATGCGATGTAATTTAGGCGGAAGTGCATATAAATTCAGCTGCTGCAAAACCATAGTGAATTTTGAACATTTGCTTTAAAAACAATCATTAGAATTTTTTGAAGAACAGGGAAAATAAGGGAAAACATGGAACATTGTGCATGAGATGTTGGAAAAATAACGAAGAACAAGTATACTTTTATATAAAAGAATGTACGGCAAAGGAAGAGAAAAACTAGGAATGTGTAGGACAAAAAAGGTAAAATTTTGAAGAAGTAGTAAAAAGCAAAAAAAAAAGTAACATGAAGTAGAAAGACAAAACTTGCCACCACACAAGCATTTAAAGCTGCAGCGAAAAAAAATTTACAGTCAACATTTCTGAGATATTTGAAAATGAGATATAAAATTAAAATTCAATTTTTGATATTTGGATTTGAACTCGTACTCCGTCGTCAGAACTATAGCTAATTATATGGTGCACTTAACCAAACAACCTATTGAACAATCAAGTACTATATTTTAAAATTTAGCACATATAAAAATATGTACGAATATTTAAAATACTATGTTTTCATGTATACAACTTGGAGACTTCAACGTCTGTTGAAGAAAGTAACCTGATACTATTAAGAAAAATCTATTTAATAAACATAATAAATTTTATTATGAGAATGACATTTCGATAAATTATTCTTAATTTGAGATCGTGATTCAATACTTTAAATTCAGACTTTCCTTATTTTATGTAAGTGTTAAAATTACCCTATTTCCAAACTATCTACAGTCTTATTTCATTTAACGTTTTCATTTTTGCTCTTAATCTGTCACGATATAATACTTAGCAAGTGAAATTACAATAATCTAGAAGGTTAGTTTAGTAACTGTAAATTTCATTACCATTTAGTTTAGCATTTAATCAGTGGAACTACAGGCTTGCCATTTTTACTTTGAAAATTTATTTCTTGTCTTAAGACCAAAAAAGGGTAAATGCGTTCTGATAGCGTTAAAATTCACTTCGATACAGTTTTGTAATTGTTCTGAATTAAGTAACGCATAAACGGAAGTGATTTAGCCGATGAACAAATAGAAAAGATAATTTGTCATTGTAATTAGAATTAATTTATTTACTTTTTGTTATATGACTTTCATTCAAGACTTTGTGTAAATAAAAAATATATCATGGGTTACAGAAATCTGTAAAATAAGGTCTGCTACATGAAGCATTAAATGTAATTATAAAATTAGGGTATTTACAAGGAGTGTAACAAACTTTAACAGCGTATTCATCAAGTCATTCTAAATAAAATATGTTGTCATCGTGAATACTGCGCAAATCAGAGGTTATCGCAAAGATTAAGAACTCCAAGTGTACTAGAACGAATCAGTCTTAAATATAGTTTCTATCATGGCCGTAAAATATTTGTCTGCGAATAACACAATTCCCTAATTTTTTTTTACTGTCATCATCTTCAAAAATTTCTCGACTTTTTACTGACCTCCTTTATTTTGCTATTACAAAATAATAATAATTAAATAAATATGCATTAGGCAGTGAGATAATCTGCAATCTGTTTGAAATTATGACATTTGAACATTTAAAATGCTAACTGCGTAACCAATATAAAATTAACTTTTAATTCGCATTTTTCATCGACCACCTAACAATGTCACATTGACCCCCATGGATCGATATAGACCACTTTGAGGACCCCTCGTTAATAACTATAAGAAGTAATACTGGGTTTCTATCCTAACCTGAAGTCTCCATATTATATAATACCTATAGTGTCTAAAGAAATCTGCAAATATCTCCCTTATTATTAATTTTACTGATTTCAACTATACAAGGTGTTATTTTTAATGGACCCAGCAAATATCTCGCTTATTTATGACGTTGGTAATTTATTTCATACAACATGATTTATACAGCAACATGTGTCTACTTTTTTATGGACCATAGGAGATACAATAGTAAAATTTTCATATGGCTGTAAATTCTCCCTATTAATTTTAGAAGTAAAGTGTACATAAAAAAATGTTCAGAATAAAATGAAATGAACCTAAATTCATTGATATAATAGGTTTTTGCCATGAGATAAACGTAAAATAAAATATCCGTGTTTAAGCTTTTTACAGAGTGCCATGCAATACAAAATATGCAATTCAAATAGTCATATTATATGACTTTGACAGATAAAAGTTTATTAATTGATATTTAATTGTTAACATTGTTTCATTGAGTTTTTTCTGCGATGGTAAATGTATCCTTGTTTACTGATAAATAATTTAATGAACTGAATAATTATAAAAACTTTATGATAGATGTTATCAGCGAAATGCAACTGTACAAAATTTTGTGATAGTGCTCATGGCACTCTGCAAATAGCTAAAACGAAATGCATGTTAACAATAATTTTGCACTTTTTAAATCTGAATATTTTTTGTATTTACACTTTTGTTCTAAAATTAATAGGACAGAATTTACAGAAATATGAAAATTTTACCATTGTATACATATGATCCACAAAAAAGTAGACACCCGGTACATGTATTTTTAAAAATTTGAAAAGCACACTCAATATTTTCTTTTCAATAAGACAGTTACATGTTATACAGAGCGTTCAAAAAATAGTTGGTAATATTTAGAGAGAATGTATGTCATATAAGACAAAAAAAAATTAATGTTAATGTCAACAGACACTTTTTCAAAATTTCTTCCTCCACATCAGCAGCCGTATTCATAGTGCATCTGTTCATGTTTAAACCAGGTCTATCTTAAGTTGGACCGGCGCAAACAGTTATTCATAGAGGCAGTTTAGCGCTGGTACAGGTTTAAACCTAGCCTAAAATTTAGACCTGCTCGCACCCTAGTTTATCGCGAGTCAACTCAGTTGACAGCAGTAGTATGACAATACTCGTATAATTTGTGCGTTTACTGCAAATTAATTTTTTATTATATGGTTAGTAATATAATTTTTTTCAAAATTCATATTAGGTAATGTTTTAATATTACTGTGTCATGAATATATATATAAATCATATTATATAGTTTCATTTTTACGAATTTCATAATAGATTAATGGTTTTGATCATGTTAATGATATAGAAGATATTAGGAACATAGTAGAACATCGGTGAAGAAACCAAAGTGTTTATCATACCTATCCATTTAGAAATTAAATTATATCGAATAGAAACATTTATAGGTTAGTTTTCCAGAAAATGTTCAGTTGTTCATTTTATAGAAACTAAAAAGTGATATAAATTTGCAAACTTAAGAAAGAAAATCTGCAGAATTTAAATGATAGAATAAAATCATTATTAGAAAATGAAACTAACAATAAAGAGTGACCAGCTTCAGTCAATGTGAAAGTTTTGAGCACTGTATGGTATAAGATATCTTTGTAAAGGGAATTATTAAAGTAAATCTGGTAATAAATAATTTATAAATAAAATAAGATATGTAACATCGATTTCCTTGCAAATCCTGATATACTAAAATCATCAATGTGTATTACCGTAATCAAGAAACAACTTATGGATAATAATTAATTGTATGTATTTCGTAGTTAAAAACTAATAAAAAGTTCTCAATGAAGTTTTAGTTATAAGAAATCAGTGCAGTCAACATCAGCTATGATCAAAAAATTCAAAATTGTATTTACAACGCATGTGCAGAACAATGTATGATCATAGCCGACTAGATAGAATGGTTTAAGATCGATTTACTTAGATCAGGTTTAAACCAGGTCTAAATATGACTATGAATAACCAGTTTTAGACCTGGTTTAAACCAGGACTACGTAGACCTGGTTTAAACTAGTTTATCTGCTTTACTATGAATACGGCTGCTTGGTGTTTAGGAAGTTTTAGGCTTAGCCCTATTTCAGTCTCAAACATGAATATTCTATTTTCTTAAAGACAGCGTCAATGGGCAAGAACATTTACTGGACTGGTTGCCTTCGATTGGAAAATAATTATCCATAGAGACGTAGCTGCTAATGCATTACCATGTGCTCATTCGTACATTAAATCAGCTAATTGTTGGTTGTATAACCGTTCATTATTTAAAAAAAATTAACTATGTATAATATAAAACCCAAATAAACACCAGTTTATTACGGCCAAAAATAAATATGACATTGCAAGAGTCTTTCAGAACTAATAATATATAAATAAAACAATATTTGGGTATACTCGTAGTCCTGTTAAAGTTTATTAGAAAAACGACGTTTTGCTTTCATCAAGTAAATAACAACAATAATATATATATATATATATATATATATATATATATATATATATATATATATATATATATATATATATATATAGTCAAGACTACATATTTACAAAATTATAGTAACATGGATCATGGATCAAAGGTTTTTTAATAAACACCCAAATGACATTGACAGAAAATTATGAACGGACAACAGATAACCACGACTTAAAGCTCAAAGCCTGTATTTACATTAAAATTATTTGGAAATTTCTTGAATTCGATTGCTTCTATAATTAGTCTTCTCATTCAGAGATTTTCTCTTGCTAGAATCTTCTTGTTTTTTAAATCAATTCCATGTAATTTTTAAATGCCATGTTAAGCAACTGCAGATTTATCAGGTTGATTTAATCTAATATGCCGTTTGTGTTCCTTTAATCATAGATTTCTATCAATTTGGCTAATGTATACTTTACCTTACTGGCACGAAATCTTATAAATGCCAGAACTGTGTAGGTGTAGAAGAAGAACTATATATCACAGATTTTTAAACATGATTCAAGTATATTACGTTTGTATGTCATATTTTTTAAGAAACCTGTCAATTGTGTCTGTTACATTGGAAATGAAAGGTAAAGTGCATTTTAATTTCATATTATATCAATAACAACTTGAGGAAGAGATAATGGTTTGTTACCTGTCACCGTTCATAATTTTCTGTTAATGCCATTTGTGTGTTTTTCCCTGTTGAAGCGTCGTTTTCCTAATAAATTTTAACAGAACTATATCCAAATGTTTTTTTTATATATAAATTATGACCGTTGCCTAGGAAAAGTCATTAAACAAATTAATAACATGCCTCAGATAGTAGACAAGAACTGACTAAAAACATTGTTTAATGTTTGAAACGATTTGTTTCCAGACATGGGTATATTATCAGTGGCGTATTATCCTACAAGCCCATGAAGCCTGGGATTGTGGCGCAAAATATTTTGGGGCGCCAGGACGGCGGATTGCATGAGTCAAATAACAAGTAACTTATACAGGGTGTTTCAAAAATACTGTAAAACAATTTAAGGGCATACAGTACTGAACAAAATGAGTAAGAAAGCTTAATCAACATGGGTCCGATCTTCCAAAGTTGTCGAGATTTGAGGCAGTGAAAAATGAGTTTTTAGGGGGTTCACGTCTGCTATTTCGAAAACTATAAGAGTTACGACTTTGATTAAATGGGATTTTTCGTTTACCTTTCAAAGGCCATCTAAGATGTGCTTTTGTTTTTTTAAAAAAACAAATAATTGTACTATCTTAAATGTTGTGGCGACCTTGGCCAATATTTAAATTTTCGTAACTATTACAAATTGAGAAAAACGTTACATATACATTATTTTTTTAATAGTCTATTTACTGACATAGACAAAGTTTGTTCGATCACTATCTTTGTCAGTTTTTTCGATTTTTCGCTTTTCTCGGAAACAGTTGAAGATCAGTCCTATGTTGATTAAGCTCTTTTACTTATTTTGGTCAGTACTATATGCTCTTAAATTATTTTACAGTATTTTTGAAACACCCTGTAGTATAACTAGCGAATAAAAGTTGACGTTTAAATTATTTAATAGACGTGGTTGCTTTTAAAAACTTTTTCATGTGATTTGTTTTGAAAGGAAACTGGCCCTTATGTATTCCGTTACAGAAGATTAGAATTGTACTCAGTACCACTGGAATACTAGAAGACATTTAAAATGACCTTAGCAACAGGATTCAGAGATGTATTCAAAAATTAATAAATACCGAAAATTCTGGTTCGTTCGTCTCAGATGCAAGCAACCTTAGAGTCGGAATTACTGTCGAAGTAATTAAAAATAATCCTATTTCATAAAGTTGCCAAACTAAATAGTTGAAAGGTCAATATATGAACGAAAAATGTTTAAAATATTTTAAACGCACTCCTATTTTGATATTCAGGTACCGTAGTCGGACATTTATTTTAAGCAAGACATAGTAATGTATTTCTGTGATTTCCTAGTCCAGTATTTAAATAGGCTCATGGAAAAAGCCTAGTACCTGAATATTTCGTACAATTCTATTCTTCTCTAGGGTTTGAAAAGAAACCATATCTATTAAATAATTTAAACGTCAACTTTCATTCGCTAGTCATACCATACTGTTTTAAAGCAGAATTGAAAATAAAGGCTCGTGTTACACAAACCAGTTGATTGAATGGTTTCATTTCGATTATAGTAAATAGTCCAACTATTTTTTTTTTAAATTAGTATATTAATTTAATTATATATACAGCTTGTGTACTTATTATACCTAAAAGAAAAGCTCATAATCGAAAAAGGCGCAAAATGTTACGAACTTAATACGCCACTGTATAGTGTGATTTTTCTTGTCTTTTTCTCCAAATGTTGCCTCTATATTCAAAAATCCTATATTTACAAAAAAAAAAATGGTGGCTATATATACAGGGTGTTTGTCGCATACGGAGCACCCCGATTATTTTCTTTATTATTGGAAATAGAAGAAAATCATTCAAATAAAAGTTATAGTAGATGCGGGGACATTCAATATTGAAGAAAAAGCTATTTTTAACCAGTGGTTCTCAAACTATAACATAATGTTATAATTTTTAAAGTATTTTTTTCTGAATTCAACTGTGTAATTCTTACATTACAAAAATATTGAGAAAAATGTAATTTAAATAATTTTTTTATAGTTATTTTTCAGTAGGCTACAAAAATGCCAACTTGAATTATTTAGTGCATAATTCCCATTCTTGCTATTTATAAAGTTATTATCAAAAATTTATGTTTCGTTTTAATTTAGGCTCAAATTTTTTCATGCATAGCCTACTGAAAAATAACTATAAAAATAGAATTTATTTAAATTTCAATTGCATTTTTCTCAATATTCTTGCAATGAAAAATATAGAATGATTACATGGTTGAATTCAGAAAAAAATACTGTATCGAATGGCCCTAAACAAATATATATATATATATATATATATATATATATATATATATATATATATATATATATATATACCATCCTATTTAAAAAAATATAACTTTATGATATAATTTGAGAACCACTAGAACAAGAAAATCATTGAAATAAAAGGTATAGTAGACAAAGGGGGACATTCACTTTATAAAGAAAATATTTTTTACCAGTGCTTCTCAAACTATAACAAATTTATGTTTTTTTTTAATGGGATAATATATACGGTTATTTAGGCTTATATATATATATATATATATATATATATATATATATATATATATATATTAAAACATATTTATCACCCAAACCAGTATATACAGTATTAATACAAAAAAATAACAACTCTAGATGACTGTCGCCTGGCCGAACCCGGTCACGCGGAATCCTCCTACACGCCGAGATTATTTCTGCAAAAGAATTAACACTTGAGAAAAACTCAGTGAGGAGGCAATCATTTACAAAAGGTACAGGCATTCACACACCGTACACACATGTTGGCAACTACGGGCAGTACCGCTAGTTACTACGGACCCTCTGCCGCTTCGGTGGTGATCCGGAGACAATCCTCTTAACCAACTGGATCAGATCACTACAGCCCTAATTGCTGATGCCGTTGGCGACACCAGATGCGGGTCACTACAGTCTTCCCTGCTGCTACGCTGGCGACCCTCGGGTTCACACGAGCGGCCACTACGGAACCACTGCCGCTTCGGTGGTGATCCGGAGACAATCCTCTTAACCAACTGGATCAGATCACTACAGCTCTAACTGCTGCTACCGTTGGCGACCACACATGCAGGTCACTACAGCCTTCCCTGCTGCTACCGTTGGCGACCCTCGGGTTCACACGATGCGGCCACTACAGTACACCGTACTGCTCGCACGCACACCCACAATCATACACACGCTAGATTAACTCTCTCACCTGAATCACTACAATATCGATGTTCTCTCACTGAAATCTAGAAATAAACTGAAATAAAATGCGTGAATACCTGTATAATTAAATGTAGTTCTTATCCAACAGCATCGGTTACGTACCTAAATAGCTAATTAGAGACAAAACATAATAAATTTAATAAAAATAATCTTACGGCCATCCTGAAAAGTTCCTCGTCCTCGAGGAATCAGTCCGAAATTCCTGCAGCATCAGCATCAACATCCGAAGCGCTGTTGTCTTCCGACAGTTCACGTGTACTTAAATATGGTTTCATCCTGTCAATCGCCACTACTTTACTATATTCTCCTCTTCTACTTCGATTTGTACCAGGCAAATCTTCTACTGAAAATTTATCGTTCGATAGAACTTTCTTTATCTGGAATGGTCCTTCATATGGATGGTGTGAAATGGAATCGGTAGTTTCTCTATTGGATTCAATAGTTCTGGCTACTTTCCTCTCTGTTGTTTATGGTAGACATCTGATACACGAGCTAGTGTACTTCGCGAATTTTCTTATTCCAGGAAACCAGTAAATTCCAAAATGTCCAAACTCATCAAGACAGGAACGTACTAGCTGCAGCCGTTGTCCTCTAGGTATAACCCACTAGATTCCAGACGCGGTAATTCGGTAAACCCGTTCATCTCGTAAACAGTAATTTTTATAAATATTCCTTTCGTAGTTAGTTTCCGGTGGTTTACTTAAAAAGTTCTTGATAATTTTCAATTTGTCATTTGTCCGGCAAGTATCCAGTCAGCTTGTTATGTGAAAAATTTCAAATCCTGAAGAAAGTCCTTCTCCTGACACGGGGTTTTGACTTAGCGCATCGACGTGACTCATTCGTAATCCTGGGCGATATTCTATATCCATTGAATATTCGTACAGTTCCAGCCACCATCTTCCAATCCTAGATGCCAAATCCTGTTTAGTGCTAGCAGTTCGTAGTGCATTGCAGTCTGTTACTAATTTAAAATGTATTCCCGGCAGATATACTCTAAATTTCTTTAACGTTTTGACTGCTGCTAAAGTCTCCAGCTCATACGAATGATATTTCATTTCCGTTGGTGAAGTTTGACGACTGAAATAAGCAACTGGGTTGAATTTACCTGTGTCCAATTTCTGCAGCAGGATTCCTCCTAATCCTAACTGATGATGTACACCTCTGTTTCGGCATTCGAATTGTAGAGTTGCAAAAGTGGTTGTTCCGTAAGCTTTTTCTTTAGGTCTTCAAATGCCTTCTGTTATTTCGCCTCCCAACTCTACAGCGTATCCTTTCTCGTTAGATTAGTAATCGGTCGCACAATCTTAGCGTAATCTTTAATGAAGTATCGAAAATAACTTGTAAGTCCTACAAACTGTTTTACTTGATGCACATTCCTCGGTGCCTGAAATCCGGTGACGGCTTTTATTTTCTTCTTTCCAGATCGAACTCCATCTCGATCAATCTGAAATCCTTAATAATTGATGATGCTCTGAAAAAGAAACATTTCTTCATATTCAGTGTAAAGTTGTTTACCCAAAAAAATGTCAAATAGTGTCGTCAGTTGCTGAATTTCCTCTGTAAATGATGATGGGCAGATGATGTCATCTAAGTAAGCCATGGCGATGGTGTTACGACATGATCCTAGAACTTGGTTGAACAGCCTCTGAAAAACTGATGGTCCATTAGATAATCTAAAAGGGAGACGTTTAAAGTCGTAATGTCCGTCCGGTGTTACAAATGCAGCCTACTGAAAAATAACTATAAAAATAAAAAAAATTAATTTCAATTGAACTTTCTCAATATTTTTGTTATGTAAGGATATAATATTATTACATGGTTGAATTCAGAAAAAAATACTCTATCGGATGAACCTAAAAAATATATTGCATCCCATTTAAAAATATAACTTTATGTTTTAGTTTGAAAACCACGGGTTAAATTTTTTATTGAATGATTTTCTTGTATACCTAATAATAAAGAATAATAAAGAAAATAATTAAGGTGTCCCATATCCGAAAAACACCCTGTATATTATATATATATATATAATGTTTTTTAAATAGTGTTTTATATTTAAAAATTAACATATTTAAAAAAATTATTTGTTGTATTTTGGTAACTAAAAGGAATATGACATATTTATATAACATTTTCCACTCAAAATGACCTCCCCTACAAACACTCGTTATAAATCACCCTGTATACAGATAATAAAATGCAAAAGTGTGCAAATAAAGGAACTCTCAAATTAGCCAAACATTTTATCTAGGTAATTAAACACCATTTATTTGAATTTAATGTCATCTGTTCCGAACCTTGACCTATCAAGTGACAATCGCATCCTAGTACACGCAACAAGAAGATGCAGATCTGCAAAAGTGAAACACTCAAACAATGAAGAACGAATAAAAAATACTTTTGCCTGCGCTAATTACTTAATTAGTCATTGCTTCAAGTTGAGCAATATTCTTTCGGAATAGATGATACTTGTGAGAAATCGTACAGAACAGGATAATATTAGCAAAAAAAAACTGACATTTTATATTAAATAATAAATGAACATCAAAATAATTATTAATCTGACAATTTTAAGTATTGTTTACCAAAAAATTGCTTGAGCACCAAAAATAATAAATAAGCGCTGTATTACTGTTAACAGATATATGTTTATTAAGCAACAAAATTATTTTTTTATCCTAGGACAATTATATTTTGGTAGCCTAATGTAATAAATAAAAACTAAAAATAACAACTGAACTCTTTAAACTTATTTATAAACGAGTTACGACCGGAATTTTGCAGTCGTGAGTATTGTGTGTTAGGTTTTTTACATGCAAAAAAATGTCCAAATTTTCAGGTAGAAAGTTTGTGTATTTTAATGCTCAAATATTGGGTGTCAACTAATACGTTTGATAGCAAAATTAAATATTTGGTGTCATTAACGATTCACAATTCGTTTCTCGCACCAAAAATAATTGTTGCGGTACATTTTCACCATAAGCTATGAGTGCGTGTTTGGTGATATTTAATAAATATAATGGCTCGTATTACGAACGTACTATTATAATAACAGCGTCTTATGAAGCGCGCTTTTACTTTATATTCTTATGAGATTAAACGTCACCTTTAATAAAAATGGGTTCGTAATACAGGCTATTATATTGTCATGGTCGAAATCCGCGTTAAGAAGATTGACATACTCAGTATTGAATAAAACTTAATGATATATTTATTTATTTATGTAAATATTGCTGATATAACATCCGTTTCGAATGCAAATTTAAAATATTCGTCGTGAACGGAAACAGTGACTGTAATTAAAGTAGAATTTTTAATTATATTCCTAAAAATGATTGACAATCAAATTTGATCAGCGATATCCCATCCCAAAAATAGGTTTATAAATAAAAATGGCGACATACCATTTTTTTATAGTTTATGGAGTATTTGTTCAGTTTTTCAATAATAATCAGAAAAATTTCTGGATATGCATTTTTTAAATTCTTATTTTACATGGGTATATTAAATAAATATATCATCACTTTTTAATACTTATTTCTGAGCATTCCAATCTGCTTTTATTCGCAATGATATATACTACGTAACAAAATAATAAAAATGTTCTCTCTTCAAAATATCAAATCGCTGGTCGATGTCTATGCGAACTTTCAAAACATTTTAGTGTAAACTTCGGAAACTACAGTTTCTATTAACACATCCTGAGAACAAATTACTCACAAGTTTCCAGGCGCATCTTCTATTTGCTAACACTATTGTTGTTCGAAATTATATCATACATATAATAGTTCTCAAATAAAATAATGGATATCTATTAAACTATGTGAGATTTGGAGTTTCAGGCTTCAGGAACTATGATGCTGTAACTTCTGATATATGAAAGTAATTCAGGGGTTCTCAACATTTAATAATGGAAAATAAATTGGGTAATAGTTGTGACGATCATGGCTTTTCCAAATTGAAAAAGATTTAGAATATTAGAAAATGGTTTTTCTCTTAAAATTTACGCGTACGTGCCATTTATCATTTAAGTATTTTAAATTTCACGATGTATTCTGCAGATTATTTTCATACTTATTAATAACAATGACATACACTGATCAACTCTTGTCGAATATAGCGCATGTGGCCTGAAAATAGTTCCTATATGAGTTTACGGGATACTTTTAAATTACAATTTAAAAAGACACGCAGAATTGAAAGTTTAATAACTCATTTTTGCAAAAATGAAAAATGGGAGATATTTCTAAAATAGGAAACTTTTAAAATTACAATGTAAATAGTGACGCAAAATCCAAATCTAAATTGTACACCACGATTAGGGATTCACCAAGCCAAGCTATTTGGCTTGAAATAAAAAAGCTTCGCTTAACTTGAAACTTCAAGATTTTTTTAATGTTAGGCTTGGCTTGGGCTTGATGGAAACAAAGCTTGGCTTGGCTTGAAAACTTCAAGCTTTAAATATTTTAGGCTTGGCTTGATTTTCAAGCTTTATCAGGTTTTTTCAAGCCTTTTCAAACTATTTCAAGCTTTTTCAAGCTTTATAAATGCTCATGCGCACTGTAGGTATATGGGTCTGGAAAACCAGTAGTAGCTGTTCGGTATCAAGATTTTAATATAAATATTCGATGTGAATTAAATTAAATATATCGATACACGGATAAATCCGATATATCGATGTATTGGAATATTGATGTATCAATATATTGATATGTTATATCGATGTTTCATTGTATCGTAACGATGTATAAATCACGTTTTGTTTTATATAAATTTATTATTTATATGGAAAATATCTTCTTATGCGTAAAGATAAAAAACGACAAAATAAAATTTATGAAACTTACACCAAGTGTTTTTTCTTTGTAATTATTAAAATATAAAAATATTGAAATGTATATTTTATCATTTATTTTAGTTTGACAGTAAACAATCAACATAAATTTATTATTTTTTATTAAATATTTACCCTACAATTTTTAAGTGTCTTTCATTATTGCATTGTATTAAGTACATATTAATAACTAAAACGAATAGGACTTAAGTTAATAATGCTATTCCCAGCAAACTTTTAAAGTTTGTCATACTATATAGTAATATTCACCTGTATAAATAAATAAAACTCTAGACTCCAAATACGCAAGAACAGTACATAATTATTTTGGAATGTACAATGGGATGAAACTGACCTGAGACTGACCTTTTATACCTACTTCAAATACATCTGGAAATCATAAAAACCTAGAGACGGATATTTCCCCAAAATTTTGTTTGTTCGTGACATAAATACCTACTCGCATCTTCTTATGAAATTTGTACTGATTTTTGAGTACGGAATCATGTAAGTTAAATACATAAATATTATTACAGTAATTATATCCAAATTCAAATAGCACAAAAGTAAATACCCTTAACGATACCGATATGTCGTCATTACCGAAATTTGTGAATAAAAGCAAATTAAAACCCCCAGAACTAGGTAATAAACCTATAAGCCATGATTATATATGTATTTGCTTATTTATTAACTCGTATATATGTGTGGAAACAATGAAAACTTGTATCAAGGTAATCAAAATTATCTATTCGTAGCATTCCTATAAAAATTTATATGAATATTGATTAGATTTATGTGAAATCTAACCAGATAAATTTAATAATTTTTTTTTTTTTGGTTTGAAAATCAAATCTAATTTCTTAAAGCTTTGAGCTTATAACTAATTCCAGTTACTTAAAAATTTAAGTATTTAATTAATTATTTTTTAAACAAAACACGTTTAACTTGACAATAATACGTATTTAAAAAAAATAAATAGTTCTATATGTAATGATTGACACTTGCAATAAATTTTGTATTATCATTTTTCATCATACATTTTATATTAATGCAGGTAAAGGAAAAAAATAAAATTATATTATCATTTAAAAACTATTTCAACATGTTATAAATTTATTTTGTACTTGATTGTGTGCGCGAACTACAATGTGCGATTACTTGGTTCAGATTGAGAAAATAAGAATGATGAAGAGTATAGTTTTGAAGCTTACTAGACTGGCAGGTAATGAAGGCTGGTCCTTTTGGGAACTCCATTTCTTACAAATTCGCAAAAATGTGCCGAAGCAATGAGAAAGTATGTTACCACCAGAAAATTACGGTTTTGTCGGTGTCGGAAAAAGCTTGTTTTCAACCAAGCTACTTGACAGTCGAAGGCTTGGCTTGGCTTGAAAATTGAAACTTTTTTAAATGTTAGGCTTGGTTTGGCTTGGGCTTGATAGAACAGAGGCTTGGTTTGGTTTGAAAAGTCAAGCTTTTTTGAAGGGCAGGCTTGGCTTGATTTTTCAAGCTTTTTCAAACCAAGCCAAGCCAAGCTTTCAAGCTTCAAGCCAAGCCCGTGAATCTCTAACCAGGATACTGTCACTTCGAGAATTTTACCACAACTGACTTAAGTTCTATCGATATGTATATTCTATCACATAATTCAATTTGAACCTTCGATTTAAAGTTACCAAAGAAAGTAAATAAACATAATAATTACATATCTCTAAAATGACTTTAGGCTAGACTCTTAACTTTGCGTTTGATGTTTGTAACATTCATCAGGTGCAACAGGAAAAGCGGGTCACAGGCGTTCCAATAAATGGTGTACAAAATTAAAGTCAATAATCTCATTTTAATTTGCATGTTTCGTAACCGAAAAAAATCGAATTTAATTTTTTATAAAGGATACTTCTTTTTAGTGTTATCCATGAAATTGAAACAATATGACAAACAAAAATACTAACGTTTTACCTGTCAAAAATTATAATAAATAAATAAACAAACAAACAAACAAACAAACAAACAAACAAACAAACAAACAAACAAACAAACAAACAAACAAACAAACAAACAAACAAACAAACAAACAAACAAACAAACAAACAAACAAACAAACAAACAAACAAACAAACAAACAAACAAACAAACAAACAAACAAACAAACAAACAAACAAACAAACAAACAAACAAACAAACAAACAAACAAACAAACAAACAAACAAACAAACAAACAAACAAACAAACAAACAAACAAACAAACAAACAAACAAACAAACAAACAAACAAACAAACAAACAAACAAACAAACAAACAAACAAACAAACAAACAAACAAACAAACAAACAAACAAACAAACAAACAAACAAACAAACAAACAAACAAACAAACAAACAAACAAACAAACAAACAAACAAACAAACAAACAAACAAACAAACAAACAAACAAACAAACAAACAAACAAACAAACAAACAAACAAACAAACAAACAAACAAACAAACAAACAAACAAACAAACAAACAAACAAACAAACAAACAAACAAACAAACAAACAAACAAACAAACAAACAAACAAACAAACAAACAAACAAACAAACAAACAAACAAACAAACAAACAAACAAACAAACAAACAAACAAACAAACAAACAAACAAACAAACAAACAAACAAACAAACAAACAAACAAACAAACAAACAAACAAACAAACAAACAAACAAACAAACAAACAAACAAACAAACAAACAAACAAACAAACAAACAAACAAACAAACAAACAAACAAACAAACAAACAAACAAACAAATAAATAAATAAATAAATAAATAAATAAATAAATAAATAAATAAATAAATAAATAAATAAATAAATAAATAAATAAATAAATAAATAAATAAATAAATAAATAAATAAGTAAGTAAGTAAGTAAGTAAGTAAGTAAGTAAGTAAATAAATAAATAAATAAATAAATAATTAAATAATTAAATAAATAAATAAATATATCATCACGGCATATTGCCCATTGCTGGGTGTGCCAATCTGCTTTGTACGCAGATATCGGTAATGATGATGACATATTTGTACCGTGCAGGCGTATACCAGACGTCACCTCACGGGCACTCATTTCTGGCGTGGAGAGTGCACCACAGGGGTCAATTTAGTGCCATTTAAAATTCGAAAAATATTTGGTGTCAGTCGAGATCAAACCCGGTTCCCCAGATTCGCGACCAAACACTCAAGCACGCGGCCACGAGACAATGTACAATGGGAAAATTAAATTAAATTTTAATATATAATAAAAATAATACTACGTACTAAATAATTTGTACGAACATTTGTACCAAGCAAAATTTCATTAAATATGATTGATTTTGTTCCAATCCCATAGCTAACGCTATAAAGTAGTAACTTTTATAAAAGCAAAATAAAAATTGATTATTTATTTGGATGCAAAATTTAATTCTCTACAACATTATTATAGGTCATTTTTGTACAAGAAAAAATTATTTTCCCGTATTATATGCCAATGACCCGCTTTTCGTGTATTTCCATTGTGGGTTGGAGCGTCGAGCATAGCATAGTCCTGCATTGGGTCGGGCGCGGGTAAAAACGCAGTTACAAGGCGTGTGGTTCGGCGAATTTGTCTCGACGAACCATGAACCTACACTGTTTGACTGTTTGACATACACGGTTCGCTATGACTTGCGGTTCGTGGTGCGTAGTTCGTGGTTGTTCGCTAGGTTCCGGCGACTGTCGGTAAATTGGCACGGACCAAAGGTGCTGAACACGTTGGTCCCGCAGGCTCGCCTTATCGCGAACCACTTGCAGTGCAAATCATAGTATCAAGCATTGACATATTCAAAAAAAGGTGTGAACTATGGCGTTGCTAGCAGATAAATGTTTGAAATTCATCATAGAACTTCAATAGGGTCCTATACTATTAAAAAGAAAAAACTGTAAGAACAGGATGAAATAAGGATTTTAGTGCAAACGCAACTTAAAAATTTTACGTAATAAGCGAGATATGAATTTTTAGAGTTAAGAATTTGTTACGTGACGTAGCTGGTACTTCCAGTTGTCGACAAACTGTTAGTTCTAGAGAAAACAATTTTTTTCATGTTTGCATAATTAAAATATTTTTATATAAAAACTTATACGTTATATTCACAAAGAAATTATTATTATTATGCATAAATAACATAAATAACAAGCATTTTTTTCTTAATAAATTAAAGAACATTGAAACAGTTTGACAATATTATGACACAAAGTATGACGGCGGATGGGGCTAGTGTTTGTTTGTTTGTTTCGATTCGTTAATATTATTATTAATTTAATTAATACATATTATAAATTGATTTAATTATAATTACATTATTATTATTGTTAATATTACTAGATATTATAATTAAACAAATTCATGAAACATAAAATTGTAATTTTTTTTGTTAGGTTATACAACAACGTGTCAGTTCATCTTTCAAAGGTGACGGCAGAAGACGCGCGAATCTCGTTTTTAAAATCAGGCGATCAATTATATTCTTTAATCGCTTGTAGTTTGTGACCTATTCAATATTGAAACAAAATTTTTTCACTAATACTCATTAATTTATGTATATTTTCGTCTTCTTATTTAAGATAGTTAAAATTTGACTATGGTATAGTACCCCATTAGAAAGTTAGATTCGCTTACTTTTATCAATTTTCCAAATGTGATTCCATATACCATTTTTTAAACGATTTTGCATCAACAATCCATATTATATAATACACAAGGAAGTAAACGCAATCATTTGTTATCTAGCAACCATAATTGTGATTATGTAGTCACAACACGAAACCATCAAAGTATCCACATTGGTTCGACGAACCAATTGTCATAAATCTGAACGAACCACGCGTCGTTTTGTCAGCTCTGGGGCTCGATTCTTGACATCGTTCGCTTTCGCGCGAATGCGAAGGCGAAACGAGAAGTGCAACGCGATGCGTAAGCACGAAGCTTATTCTCAACTACCCTTCGCTTCGCCACACGCGCATTCGCATTTTAGACGAACGCTAATATTTTTTAGCAACGTCACATTGGACGTGTTGCTAGTTGCATAACTGTTTTCAATGAATGGTGGTTCAGTTTTGTTTGAGTCGTCCTTATTTTTTGAGTGATTAGCTTTTATTATTATAAATATGGAAACAAACTGCCAAAATATCTGAGAAACAAAGACCAATGCATATTGAATTAATTAAGAAAAACTTTAAATTAGTAAGTTGTAAATATACAGCATCTTTTACATCTAAAAATGCGCAAGCTAAATGGGAGGAAATATCCAACGTTTTAAATTGTATTCTAGGAGCTAGATAAAATTGAAAAAAATGTAAAAATATTTTTTTCTAAATGTTAAAAATCTCAAATACTTTTAATTTACTTGGTTCGACGAACCACGCTCCTGTAACTAGCGTGGATATCGGGTCGGGTTACGTATTTACTTTTTTTCCTTGTTATTATAATCATTGTTAATATTTTCTATTAACATTATATTTTCATAGTCAAAGAAGAAAGAATAATATCCCAACCATGAGCGAAGCCCTGGGTAATGACATCACTACCCTGAACAATGTGATCAACTATCTACATCTACATGAAACAGATCTTCTACAATGTATATAGACACCATAAAATATCAAAAAAAAAAGTCGAACTCAGCCGATTTTTATAAAAACGCTGAAACACGACGATTTTAATTTTAAAAAATACACATTAATATGTACGATTCATCTTCCGACTTTCATTTGTTTTTCAGTTATGACGTCATCACAAAAAAAAATTAAATGACAACATAGATATTTAGTAGTGAAATCCGATAGTGATTTTTCTTCCCTTTATGATCATGTAAATAAATCATAACGTTGCATAACAAAAATTCTGAGAAAAATCGAGTGAACATTTAATAATAATGAATAATCAAGATACCTACCTCGATAAAAAATTTAAATGTAGCAAACTGTCAAGAAGTCAATGGATGTCATTTTGAACATTTAATTTAATAGTGTTAATTTTGTTTGCTTTATTTTTCATTTTTCAGTTTAAAACTTTTTGTTTTTCATGGTTTATAAGTTATAAGTTCCATAATCAACTTTTAAATATTTTTATCAGGGTATCTTGATTATTCATTATTATTAAATGTTCAACTCGATTTTTCTCAGAATTTTTGTTATGCAACGTTATGATTTATTTACCTGATCATAAAGCAGAGGTGGGGAACGTCCGGCCCGCCTAGTAGTTTGGTCAGGCCCGCGGGCGGGACTTGAAATTGTGAAATTTTTGTCCATAGAAAAATAAATTTATTTTAACTGAATAATACTCGTAATGTGAATTTTGATAAAATTAAAATATATATTATATTAAGCTACGAAGCTAGGTACAACAACCTTCCACTGCTTGAGTTCTATAAACGTTATATGAGTAATGATGATTATCCCACTTTATGGAGACATGCATTGAAATATGCATCTATGTTCTGAACAACTTATTGCTGTGAGCAGTTTTTTTTCAAAACTCACCATCACAAAAAATCGACTACGCTTCAGGTTAACCGATACAAACCTGGAAAATCAGTTGCGAAAAGCAACGTCAAATATATCAATTGATATCACACGAATTACCAAAATGAAGCAGCTCCAACCCTCACATTAGGGGTGGTGGATTCTAGACTTTAATTTAGGGAGGAGAGGCAATAATATAATTGTTTAATATGCATATTATATGTAAACATGTTTGTACACAAATAAAAACTAAAATAAAAAGCTAAGGTTACATTATCATTTTAAAAACGGGGGGGGGGTTATATTTTGTATGGCCCTCGAATGATGTTGTGAATGTTCAAATGGCCCGCTAGAGAAAAAAGGTTCCCCACCCCTGTCATAAAGGAAAGAAAAATCACTATCGGATTTCACTACTAAAAATCTATGTTGTCATTTAAATTTTTTTATGATGACGTCATAACTGAAAAATAAATGAAAGTCGGAAGATGAATCGTACATATTAATGTGTATTTTTAAAAATTAAAATCGACGTGTTTCAACGTTTTTATAAAAACCGGCTAAGTTCGGCTTTTTTTTGATATTCCGCACTTTAATCGCACACTGTATAATAAAACTGTACCGGGTTCTAATGACCCAGATGTCGGTGTATCATTAAAATAAATAAATAATAATAAATTATGTTTTTATAGTAGTTTTTGTTTTTATTACTATGTTTGAAAACAATAATGGACCCTTGTCTGAGACGCTGCAAGACTGAACCTTGACGCACTGAATAATTGCAAAACTACGCAGCATAAATACGCGGTAGATCTGGCACATTGAAAGTGACTAGTCAGCAGACCATACACGTTCTTTAGCCTTAATATTACTGATATCTGTTTTAATTATGCTGTATTTTATTTTAACACAGATTGATATTTATTATATAGCAGGTAGCGGGTACGGGTATAACATTAGCGGTTTGCGGTTCAATTTAAAACTAACTGAGTTTGGTGCAGAGCTTAATGTTGCGTGTATGAGTCGGGTACGGATCTGAAAAAGTATACCACTTATACCAGTGCAGGACTCTAGTATATCGTTCGCGATGCGTCCAGCCACAGACAAACAGCAAGCAACAGAACGGGCGTCTAATGGTAATAATTGAACTTCATTTTCTAATTCGCCCGTTCAGCAAAAGATGGTTCTATACAGTGTCCCACACTCTATGTTCAGTGTGGCGGAGATAGCTAATGTTATTCTTATGGACGTTTTCTGTACCATGTTGCCAATTTTTCAATGTAATGTAATATTGAAACATTCATAAATTTTCACTGCTATACAAAAATTAGTTAACACTGTACAATTTAAGTTTTATGAGGGTCTGTTATTTACCCAAGGGCTTATTGTATTCACCATTCCCCCGAAATTTGTCTGCAGTTCTAAATAGTTTTAAATACAGGGCCGCGAAAAGATGCGTTGGAACCGGGGTGTAAAAAACATGCTGAAGCTATTTGTACCTGTAATAAGTAATATTTCAATACAATATTTTAAAACCGCTCGGCGTACTAATCTTGATCAAATGTATTAGAAATTAGAATATTAAAATATTATGCATTCAAATTGGAGATTATAAAGAAAGAATAAAGACTTATGAAATATGTAAAATATATGCAGTATTTCTATAAAGTCTAATATTAGTAAATTATCAAATAAAAAGATATAAATTAAATAAAAAAAAATAATGCTTAATAATTAAAACTGACCAGTTTATTATTTAGTTATTTTATCTTTTCACCCACCTGTTTAGATACACTGAAAGTACACCAGTCATAAATACATTCAATGAAGTACCCAGAATATTTCATCTCTTTTTGGGCATCTATTTTGCTCTTTCTATCTTGTAGACTTACAACAGGTAAATATGGCAACATGGTACTCCATAAGACCCTATACTGAACATAGAGTGTGGGACACTGTATAGTCGCATCGATGTGTATAATAAAATGGTTTTGATAACTTCTTTTTGAATGACAATGAGATGAGGTTCGAAACTATTTTCTCTATTAGTAAGGGTAACGAGAACTGACGGAAACTATCGAAAATTGACGAATTCCGATGTTACGAAGGGGAGATACAATACGAACAAGGAATAAGAAAGTTGTAGATCCCAAATAGAAATAAATGAATTTTGAGTTAAATAATTTTTGTAGCGCACGAAATAATTTCCATTAACCAAATTTTATTTATAAGAAAATTGTTTACGTGTTTTACTCCCTAAATTATTTTAGAAAAAAAAATACATTAAATAAAATTTATAGAGATCTAAAAAGACTTATTTATTTATTTAGCTTTGTAATTGCAAAAATTAAATATGAAATTTGAGTAAAACTAATAAAATTACCCCTTAATATTAATTTTAATAAAAGCTAAATACGTTTTTCGAGAACTAAGATCTCATCATCAGTAGTAAAACAAGAGAAAGTTAAACAGAGTAGTCAAGATTAAAAAGTTTAATATTAGAATTGTTAACTTTATGATTATTAATAAATATTTGTTGAGCTACGTTAGATTTTCCTGGATTACCGCTTTTTAGATGATAAAAATGTTCCTTAACCGGGGGTCAATTTGCCTTTAATTTGACCGTATTACTGTATTACAATCATTACAACGAATTTTATAAATAACGGATTTTTTCTTTGTATTTATTTTATCTTTAAGGTTGATTTGTAAGTTACGGTTAAATTTTGATTTTTAAAAATGCTGTTTAAACTTTTGGAAGCGTTATCGTACGGTAGTGTTATGTATTTATTATTATTATTTTTATAATTAGATGTTGTTAACGTTGTAAAATTAAAAATGGATTGGCGATTTTTAAATTTATGAACTAATTTATTGATAGTTTTAACCGGATAACCGTTATACTTAGCTATTTCTTTAATATAGTTCAGTTTTAAATTTAATTAATATTATATATATATATATATATATATATATATATATATATATATATATATATATATATATATATTAAGTTCTTCTTTAGAAAATTTTTCCGACGATTGATTTACAACGATATTTTCTTTTATTGAAATTTGATAAAAACCAATAATTTTTTATTAAAAAATCTGTTGATTTAAATCTGGCTAACCCTGATTATAAATGACGTATTGAATAAATATTACAGAACATAAACTAAAAGGTTGTATTTTTATTATTGAATAGTGTTTGTAAAAAAATAGTGTATGATATAGATACGTGTTAGAAAAGATTTTATTTTATTCGAAGCTTTGGATCATTCCGCTTCGCGTCGTGTTCCAAACTTCCTACTCACAAAATAAAATGTCCTTTTAACACTTACCTTTATCTTAAATAACTATTGTGTGTGTTACGAGCATAAAGTATATTTGTCGCTTATTTGCCATGTTATTTATTACTTTCCTCTCTGTATGCGGAAATAACTGTTTTGATTACAATAATGAAGTTATTCATTACAATAAAGAAAATTAGATTACAACAATGAAGTTCTTGATTGCAACAAAGAAAATTAGATTACAATAATGAAAATGACTAATCAGACAATTATAACGATGGTACCTAGAACTAGTGCCGGCTTAAAAACTAAAATATATCCTAAACTAGAAGATGTTCAAATTGACACCGGAAATGACCAACTTGATAATGGCTTGTTTTGGTAGGATATAGACATATTTTATTCACATAGTTTTTGGATTTAAAAAATACCTAATTGTTATTGTACTGTAAAGATAAAAATGTTGCGATTGGCTGAATATTTATTCACAACCGATAAAGTTAAGTTTACCCATTATATTTATTACATTTTATATTAATTTAAAAATTGTATGTCACTAACTGCTGTTGGAATAGCGTTCTTCAGAAGTTTTTTCGTTGTCTAATTTGAGAAACACTGTTCATTAAAATGATATTCGCATATACAGTGAGGGAAAAAAGTATGGAATATTAAAAAAACAATGAACTCAACTCGAATTTTCTCAGATTATTTGTTATGTAACCTTATGATTTATTTGCATGATCATAAAGGGTAGAAAATTACTATCGGATTCCACTACCAAAAATCTATGTTGCCATTTAATTTTTTGGGATGACATCATAACTAAAAAACAAATGAGAGGCGGAAGGTGAATCGCACATATTAATGTGTATTTTTTAAAAATAAAATTACGTGTTTCAGAGTTTTTTTAAAAAAACCGGCTGAGTTCTGTTTTTTTAACTTTAATCCCACACTGTATGTATATATATATATATATATATATATATATATATATATATATATATATATATATATATATATATATATATAAAGGGTGTTATATTTTAATGGACCCAGCAATTATCTCGCTTATTTATTAAGTTGGCAATTTTTTTCATATAACATGATTTATACAGGAACATATAAACTGCTTGATGCCGGATGTACATCCCTGATACCATTTCCGGTTTATGAGTAATTAATACCTACTTTGAAATTTCAAATGGAACATACTATATTTTTTTACAAATTTGAAAAGTACATCAAATTTGCTTTACAATCATGTAAAATAATCCATAAGTTACATGATTAAAAATTAAAATGGCGGGCACTTTTTTATACACCTAATTGGAAAGAGAATAGTGAGCCATGACTGTGGCTTGAAATAAAACAATGAACTAAAACAATTGTAACTATTATTTATAAACGAGATAATATTTTTTTGTCATAATAATGCAGAAATTAGGTGTATAAAAAAGTGCCCGCCATTTTAATTTTTATTCATGTAACATATGGATTATTTTACATGATTGTAAAGCAAATTTGACGTACTTTTCAAATTTGTAAAAAAATATAGTATGTTCTGTTTGAAATTTCAAAGTAGATATTAATTACTCATAAACCGGAAGTGGTATCACAAATGTACATCCGTCATCAAGTAGATTACATGTTCCTGTATAAATCATGTTATATGAGAAAAATTGCCAACTTAATAAATAAGCGAGATATTTGCTGGGTCCATTAAAATATAACACCCTGTATATATATATATATATATATACAGGGTGTTATATTTTAATGGACCCAGCAAATATCTCGCTTATTTATTAAGTTGGCAATTTTTCTCATATAACATGATTTATACAGGAACATGTAATCTACTTGATGACGGATGTACATTTGTGATACCACTTCCGGTTTATATATATATATATATATATATATATATATATATATATATATATATATATATATGTTTCAGAGTGATTTTTCATTTCCATTGTTTATAAGCCATCGTTTCCTTCTTTCTTCATGTTTTGGCAAACTGTAATATTTTAAATTGTCTTCAATAGAAGAGCAATTTAAATAGATACATTTGTTTGGCCGACTCATTTCACTTTATTTTTATTTTTCCATTGTTTTTACTTAGGAAAACGTTATTTTCACTATACAATAGCACCTTCAGATCTCTAGTGACTTAACACTGGGTGATATATAAAAGACGTCTGTAGAAGGGTCTAAATAATCAATAATTTTCTGAAATGTATCGAGTGAATTGTGAATGGAGGTTGTGTAATTTACAGTTTTTCTAAGAATGTTGTAGGGGTGAATTGTAAAAGTTGATCTAGTTGGTCTATTTCAGATATTATAAATTGATTTTTTTTATTTCATTTCTTCCAGTAGATCTAGTTTGGGTCCTTTCTTTCAAGTATATATGTAAAATTTCGGGGGTAAAATTACTGTAGTGGTATAATTTGCAAATGTGGAATTTGTCTTTTTGTTTATAAATAGGTCATTGTTTTCGTGTTCTTTTTTTCTAATGGTAACATTACGTCCTGATTGGCCTATGTATACAGCATCACATTTTCCATATTTCAATTTATAGGTACATATGTACGTACAAGTACAAAAATCAATTTTTTCTACAGTCTATACACAAAGTAGCCATTTGTGCTCTCTTTTGTCAACGCAAAATGTCACTTTGCCGCTCTAGAGCGACAAAGTAGAGAAAGCGCTCGCTCCTCAAATTTCTAACTATACAATGTTGAGAAATGTTACTTGACTACATTCTTAATGGCAACGTTTAGTCAGGAATTAATGACACTGTAGTTACACATTACCCACTTACATAACCAAACAAAATGCCGCACTGCTGTGAAAATAAAATAGGGCATTCATTTACAAAAACGAAAGTATAAAATGCTTAGATTAGATTGAAGCAATAGCTCAAGAAGAATGGAAAATACCGATAAGTAAAAATAAATAAAAAATAAATTTTTGTTATGGTGGAGGACCCCATTTTTACGACTGTAGAAAAAATCTTGTGTGTGTTTCGAGCGCAAATGGACATTGTCGATTTCGAGAGAATGCCTCGCTCCTGCGTCGCGCGGCAACAACCTCTCAATCGACAATGTCCCATTTTGCGCTCTTAATACACAAATAGCTTTTACGTATTTGAGCGCGTCTTATTTCGGTACATTTCGTCGACCGTCGGATTAAATCGCCCTTATTGATTATTTAATTCATTATCATGTACTCTACAATATATTTTTGGGTCACTAAATATAGTTCTGTGGGCTGCACACAGTTCTGTTGCTTGCTGTTTTCTGTGGTCCAGCGTCGCGAGTTGCGTGAACTTGGCAAGCAAATTGAAACACTAACGAAACGAACTGTACGATCAAATAGTGCTTCGTTAGTGCTCTTTAGTGCCTTTACAAAATTTATTGTACGTATAACCATTACGTCATAAATAACGTTCGATTTATTTCCTGTCAACTTCAGGCCAGCAAACAAATTTTAAAATAATTTAATGAACTTGGGGTCATAGGTTAGTGCTTCGTTAGTACTCTTTAGTGCCTTTACATATTTTATTTCAAAACTTACTATGGCGTCAAAAATAACGATCGATTAATTGTTTGCCAAGTTCACATCAGCAAACAGTTTTTAATATAAATTAATGAATTTGGGCTCATTGGGTAGTGCTTCGTTAGTGCTTTTTAATGCCTCTAAAAATTTTATTACAAAAATCACTATGACATCAAAAACAACGTTCGATCAATTTTCTGCCAAATTCACATTAGCAAACAATTTATAAAATGAATTAATGAACTTAGGGTGTCAGAACCTAAGTCATCGACCTTTAACCTCGATTTTTTTCCCTTCTGTGTCAACAATTTACTTCGATTGCTCAATACAAAAAAAAAATCAGTAACTATAATAATTGCTGTACATAGAAAATCAAATATATAGTAATGTGCAGTGCCCGCCGCCGCCGCCACTGTCACCGCCACTGTCACCGCCGCTGTCCCCGTCGCTGTCCCCGTCGCTGTCCCCGTCGCTGTCGCCGCCGCTGTCGCGAGGACGAACGAGTGTCTATTGTTAGCGATGACGCAACAGACTTGTCGGAACCTGCTTAATTACGCGGTTGATGTAACCTATTGTGTTAGAGTTTGTATCTAGAATAGTGTTCTAGTAAGTTCTCGAATACAAATGTCGGGGTATATAAGCACCGTTAGCGAAGGCATTGGATATAATTAAGTGTTGCGTGCTAAACAGTTGGTGATATAAACAGATAGTCGACAAGTGGTAAGCATAAATAAATATTGTTATATAAATAAATAAGTGACTTATACAGGGTGAGTCTGGGAAGATGCTCCCCCCCCTTTAACTTTTTTATTATAAGTAATAGAAAAAAATGGCTCCTATAAAAGTTTTATTATTTTACATATACTATTTGATGACAGATGTAGATATTTTTTTAAAGTGAGGTTTACAAGATACGACTATCATCTTTTATTTTTCAAATGGCAACCTATAATTATTTTAATAAAAAAGAAACCGCCATTTTTTTGCTCTTTTCAACGATGTATTATTTTTTATTAATGTATTTGAAATTTTTTGATAAAAATGAGATAATTTAGAAATATAAGAAATAATTTTTAAACAAATATTATAGGTGGCTATGTGAAAATAAACAAAACGTAACAATGTAAAACAATTAAATTAATGTCAAAAAAGTATACATTTGTTTGTTACTTAATTTAACTTATTTTGTAAACAAAAAAAAAAACATTTTGAAATGTTTACGAAGAACGAATTAATAGATGTGATTCTAATAATTGGTGAATCGACTGGAATCATAAGAAGAGCAAAAAGAATTTACCGCGAGCGGTTTGCTAGACGTCGGCAACCGAGTTTAAGAACACTGAGAAGGATTTTTACCCGATTTCGAGAAACAGGTTCAGTTGAAAAACCTAAACGAAATACAGCTAATGTTATAATAAATGAAGAAACGGAAATTATGGTTTTGGCTTCTGTGTATGAAAATCCTCATGGCCAGCAAGATATCCTGATCTTACGCCTATGGATTTTTTTCTTTGGGGATACGTCAAGGATCTTGTCATCAGAAGATACCTACAGATGTAGAAGACATGAAAGAGCGTATTCGAAATGCTTTTCAGAATATTTCGCGAAACATGCTGGCAGATATTCGAACACATCACGTTCAACGCTTGAATTTTTGTATTACAGAACATGGTCGTAATTTTGAACATTTGTTTTAAGTTGTTTTCGTTACTAAATTTGTTGTTTTGGTTTGCTAAGTTGTATAGCACTGTTACGTTTTGTTTATTTTCACATAGCCACCTATAATATTTGTTTAAAAATTATTTCTATTATTTCTAAATTATCTTATTTTTCTCAAAATTTTTCAAATACATTAATAAAAAGTAATACATCGTTGAAAAGAGAAAAAAATGGCGGTTTCTATTTTATTAAAATAATTATAGATTGCCATTTGAAAAATAAAGGTTGACAGGCGTATCTTGTAAACCTAACTTTATAAAAAATATCTACATCTGCCATCAAATAGTATATGTAAAATAATAAAACTTTTATATGAGCCATTTTTTTCTATTACTTATAATAAAAAAGATAAAGGGGGGGGGGGGTTCGTCTTCCCAGACTCACCCTGTACATTGTTTAAATAAATAATCTTAGTGTTTAAGTGTTTTATAATATTCTTAGTCTTAATTAGTGTTTAATATTTATTTAATCGTAGTGTTCGTTATATTTATCCTCTTTTAATTATATTTAATATATAGGTATTTATCATTATAATAAAATTTTATTTTAATTAATAATAATTGTCTAATATTTATTTTTCACCCAAATAAATAAAAACGTTACAATTGATAAATAAAATGGCTAAACTGTTAAAATTATGTGAATTAAAACTAAGTGATCTGAAGACAGAACTGGAAGAACGAGAGTTGCATACGACAGGAAAGAAGTCTCTGCTTCAAAAAAGACTGCGGCAAGCATTAATCGATTCTGGTCAAAATCCTGACGATTACTTATTCGACATATCCAACATAAGAACATTAAAAGAAGAAATGACGGAAACATTTGAACAAAAATTGACAGAAAATTCTAGGCATTAGAGCAAAAATTCGAACAAAAATTTAAGGAAAGTTCTAGAAAATCAGAAGAAAGTTCCAGAACAGTAAAAGAAGAATTATTGGAACAGTCTCTAAAACAATAAAAGAAAAATTCATGGAAAGTTCCAGAAAAACAGAAGAAAATTCCAGAATATTAAAAGAAGAATTAATGGAACATTCTAGAATTTTGGAACAAAAATTAGAAGAAAATTCTAAAAATTTAGAAGGGAAATTAGAAGAAAACTCTAGAAGTTTAGAAAATTTTGAGAAGAATTCTAGAAAAACTGAAGAAGACCTGAAGTATTTAAAAGATGAATATGACAAGCAGATCGAAGAATTACGAGAAAAGGTTACTAGAATTACATTGTCGCCAATGCCAAATTTCGATGTAGCGAAAGCAGGTATACAAGAAGAAATGAAAGTAGTAAAACCTGAAACTAGTACAACAATGCACATCAAAACGCCGGAATTTGATGAAAAATCTTCGTGGCCTATCTATTTAAAACAATTTGAAGCGGCTGCGAAAGCACATAACTGGACCTCCAAAGAGAAGGCTACAGCGTTGATTGTTTCGTTGGGTGGGGAAGCCATCGACATTCTGCAATCGCTGAAGGAAGAAGAACAAGAGGACTACGACCAACTAGTCAAGCAGTTGGACATGCGATACGGCAATGCGCACCTGGAGCAGGTGTACCAGACGCAACTGAGAAACCGCTATCAGTGGTGTTAGTGAAGCAGGATGGCTCTACACGATTTTGCGTCGATTACCGTCAACTTAACAACGTGACTAAGACAGATAGTTGCCCGCTACGTCGCATAGACGATACACTAGACACTTTGGCTGGTTCGAAGATTTTCTCTACTCTGGATCTAAAAAGCGGATACTGGCAAGTAGATCTAGATTCAAAAGATAAGGAAAAGACAGCCTTCGCCATTGGTACCGGACTCTGGCAATTTACTGTAATGCCATTTGGGCTCTGCAATGCCCCTGCAACGTTTAAACGATTTATGGAAACAGTATTGGCTGGGCTATCATGAAAAACCTGTTTAGTCTATCTCGACGACATTATTGTGGTAGGTAAAACATTCGAGGACCACGTGAAGAATTTGGAAGAGGTTTTCCAGAGAATGCGGAAGGCTAAATTAAAGTTTAGCCTCAAGAAGTGTAACCTGTTCCAAAAGGAAGTTCATTATCTTGGACACATGGTTTCTGATAAGGGTATTGCAGTTGACCCGGAAAAGATAAAGGCTGTGAGAGATTGGCCAGCACCTAGAGACAAACACGAACTTAGAAGTTTTCTTGGTTTGTGTACCTATTATCGGCGATATGTACCTGGATTTGCCTACAGTCAAGCCACTGACAAGACTTACTGAAGAAGGTCGAAGTTTTGTCTGGGAAATGGCCTGCAAAGTTGCGTTCAAAGAACTTAAACATGCTTTCACAAGCGCACCTGTCCTGAGTTATTCTTTACCTGACGAAGAGTTCATACTAGACACAGATGCCAGCAACGTGGGAATTGGTGGCGTTCTTTCCCAGATACAAGACGGGCATGAGAAGGTTATTGCCTATTTTAATAAGACCTTGTCAAAATCAGAGAGGAATTATTGTGTTACCCGAAAAGAACTCTTGGCAGTCGTGAAATCCGTGAAACATTTCTACGAATATTTGTACGGAAGGAAATTTTTGATTAGAACTGACCATGCTACATTAAAATGGCTGCTACAATTTAAGAATCCTGAAGGTCAGGTGGCTAAATGGATTGAAAGACTACAGGAATACAATTTCAAAATCGAGCATAGGACAGGTACCAGCCATCGTAATGCCGACGCATTGTCCAGACAGCCATGCTAAGACCGAATGCAAACATTGTAGTCGACTAGAAGAGAAATTTTCCATCGTCGCCAGGACAACAGTAGTCGACGATAATTGGCAGCCCGATGAACTACGCGAAGTCCAAGAAAAAGACCCAACTTTGAGAATTACACTGGAATGGAAAGCAGAGGGGAGCAAACCAGTATGGGAAAATGTTGCACCGCACTCACCGAATGTAAAATCATACTGGGCGCAATGGGACTCCATGGTGATTGAGGATGGCCTGTTAAAGCGTGTGGTAGAAAATGCTGATGAAACTGAGAAAAGAACTCAGTTAGTTATTCCTAAGAGTAGAGTACCAGATGTATTGAAAGAGATCCATGACGGATCTGGAGGCCATATTGGAGTTATCAAAACGCTAGAAAGATTGCGCCAGCGGTTTTACTGGTTTAACTTCAGGGAAGATATTAAACATTGGTTCAAAAAATGTGTGGTTTGCACTGGAATTAACGGTCCGCATAAATGACGAAAAGCTCCAATGCGTCAATACAACGTTGGCAGTCCATTTGAGCGTATTGCAATTGAGGTGGCTGGACCATTCCTAGAAAGTGACGAAGGAAATAAATACATCCTGGTTGTCATGGACTACTTCACCAAATGGGTTGAAGCGTATTCATTACCCAACCAGGAAGCCAGCACGGTCGCTGAAACTTTAGTTAAAGAGTGTATAAGCCGATTCGGAGTACCACGTGAACTCCAGTCCGACCAGGGAAGAAATTTTGAGTCCAAAATGTCTGTAAGATATAAGAATTAATAAAACTAGAACAACTGCATTACATCCGCAGTCTGATGGCATGGTTGATCAAATGGACAGAACGATCAACCGATATTTGTCGAAGGTAGTCTGCGTCCACCAAAGAGACTGAGACCGACGGCTTATTGTTCATCCGTGCATGAAACAACAGGGCAAACTCCTGCGAACATCTTATTCGGACGTGAGTTGCGCTTACCATTCGACTTGGTATTCGGCAGTAAACCTGGGGAAGATCTGGCCGGGGAAGATTACGTTACGGACTTACGGAGAAGAATGAATGACATTCATGAACAAGTCTGTAAGAGCATTCAAGCTGCTAGCGACTGAATGAAGGACCGGTATGACATCAAGGCTGAAGAGGGTGGATATCAATCTGGGGATTTAGTGTGGCTTTACAACCCACAAAGACGTCGCGGTTTATCATCAAATCAGCAAAAGAATTGGGAAGGCCCCTATTAACCAACTTTTGCGCAAGGCGCGGTTCGGCGTGACGAAAGAAGAACACCGAGATTTATTTACCGTGTCTTCAGATTATTCCCTCGGTCACTGCGTATCAGAAGACTTAAAGATGTCCCGCGGCATAGCTTCAGCCTTTAAGGCGAAATTTGGGCGACTACAAAAACTGGCCAACCAACGTTCAACTATTGGGAAAACGCTGCGCCTGAGGGATAGCAATGCAGACCTTCAGCGGTACTTCTATTACCTGGTTACAAAACCACGCTCGTACCAGAAGCCGTCGTATCGTAACCTGTGGAACTCGTTGTGCGATTTGAGGGATCATCTGCTTGAGAATGACATTTTGAAGCTAGCCGTACCGAAGTTAGGCTGTGGTCTAGATGGTTTAGATTGGAGGATTGTTAGGAACATGATAGAAATCCTCTTCCGTTTTACCTGTGTTGAAATTCTCGTTTGCAGCTTTAACCCTAACGGACGTAAAGAAGAAGTCGAGCGGACCATCGACTGTTATTTCTTCAAAATTTCGAAATGCACCAAGGGTAATGCATGCAGATTTCGTCATCACGAACTGTTCCGGGACGAAACAGTCTTAAGGAGGGGGCAGTGTAATGTGCAGTGCTCGCCGTCGCCGCCGCTGTCACGGGGAGGAGCGAGTGTCTTTTGTTAGCGATGACGCAACTGACTTGTCGGAACCTGTTTAATTACACGGTTGATGCAACGTATTGTGTTAGAGTTTTTATCTAGAATAGTGTTCTAGTAAGTTCTCGAATACAAATGCCGGGGTATATAAGTACCGTTAGCGAAGGCATTGGACAGTCTGATATAAATAAGCGTTGCGTGCTAAACAGTTGGTGATATAAACAGATAGTCGACAAGTGGTAAACATAAATAAATATAGTTGTATAAATAAATGAGCTATATATTGTTTAAATAAATAATCTTAGTGTTTAAGTGTTTTATAATATTATAAGTCTTAATTAGTGTTTAATATTTGTTTAATCGTAGTGTTCGTTATATTTATCCTCTTTTATATATTTATCATTATAATAAACTTTTATTTTAATTAATAATAATTGTCTAATATTTACACTTCACCCAAATAAATAAATACAATATGTAAGTACCTGTAAACAATTAAACACATTTTATCGTTTTCCTGAAAACTATAGTAACGTGACTTAAGTCCTTTTAGTAATTAGCGATTCAATTATTAATAGAGCTATGTGTTAATTACTCATTGGATTGTCATTATTATGTATAAAAATAATAATAATAATAAAACAATTATAACAATCTAAACTAAACAGATAACAGTGAATTGAAGTCACAAGTTAATATTTTATAATATCGGATATCTCAAGAAACATATTCGCTCCTTAAAAAAATATTTTTTAAAATAATATATAGGGGATTCCACGATATTTCTTTTATAATTTCATCTGAAAGTATAAATTAAACTAACACTATTGGTGAAAATCCCGTGAAAAAATTCCTATTAATAAGTGAGTTGTAGTCCCGCGAAATTTGAAAATGTACATAGATGTGACGACGCGAACATGTTATTTTTTTCTTAGTGGACCTAAATGTTTTTAAAATATATGTATTCTATTTCTAAATTATATTTATAAAAAATAAATATTATTGTTGTTATGAACGACAAACATATAATTTTTAGAATAATAATACTTAGCCATGAAATGTAAATATGAAAACAGTAGTATATAAAAAAAAAATAGGTGATATAAATATAATTATGATTGCTGAATTATCAGACATAGAGTTTGAATAAAAATAATTAATAATTCAAAAAAATCTGTGTTCCTGTATTTTATATTTATTATAATCTTAATAGGTTATGGGCCCATGGCACAGTGTTTAATGTATCTAAATACACATATGTTGTAGGTAAATAAAAAATGGCATGTCTTCCAAATATTGAGAAGCTCGTAGGAAGAGAAAATTATTGTACACTGAAAATTGCAATGAGAGTTTATTTAGAATTAGATGATGGGAAGTAATAGATGGTCCCATTCCCAAAGAAGGTACTGATAAGAAAAAGGATAGGACAGCAAAATCTAAAATTATTCTGTGTAGATCCCATCAATTTTTCACATTTAAATAGCACTAAAAAACTTTGAATAATAGATATTTATACACCAAGTGAGTTAAGATAATATTTATTCATGAAAAAAAAGTTTAAGCCGCGAGCCCGTAGAGCGAGTGGGTTAAATTCGTTGAGTGAATAAACATTCTTGATTTACGTGGTTTATACAATATTTTACTAAATTTTGACGAAATAATAATAAAAACCATAATATTTAATTTTGACAAAATAAAAACTGATCAATTAGTAGGCAGTGCATGGCAATCGCCGTTAACAGACGTCAAGTCATTTATTTATAAATTATAAACAAGCTTTATTTTCTATCATTTGTGTCGTGAAAAATAATAAAAATGGCTATTCTGTCTCATAGAGATTGTGGTGAGTGTTATTTTCGTGCCTGACGATATTTTAAACGTATTATTTGTGTGAGCGTGATTTAAAAAAAATTAAATCACTAGCAAATAAACAGTTACTTATAGTTGTTGCTATGGAGTTAATAATGACAGTTTAAAACGTCAAAATTAAATAAAAATAATTAATAATTCAAGTAAATTTGTGTTCCTGTATCTTATAATTACAATTTTAATAATTATAACACTCTACAAGTTTGCATGCTATATAATGAGCCTGTTTCACATTTTTCAAAAAGTATTTTAAATTAAAATTTACGTAATATTTGCCTTAGTAATAATTTTTATTTTAATAATTTGTTATTTTCGTAAATAATTAAATAAAAAGATTGGCGCCAAAAATAGTCATAAAAAACAACCTCCACTTCTTTGACGTCATAGCACTTACATTTACATCATTCACAGTCGATAGGAAAACAGTTTGTCCACCACCTATGTTTTTAAATAAATAAAGTAAAGTAGACGATGTATGTACTTTGACGTCACATAGACCGGTAGTATTTACTCAAATTTTTAGTCACCCTGACTAACTAACTACCATGACTACCATTTAGAAATACAATGGGGGTGATTAAAAAACAACTGAATTTGTTACTTTAATCAACGCTTAATCATTCCTGTTTAAGAGTAACTACTACTGGTCATTATGTTTTAGGTCAGGTGATTTTTTCAAAATATTATCCTAATTTCAAAAATTAATTGTATAATATCTAATGAATATTACGTGATATTTTCAAATTTGAGGCTATTTAAAAAAATGATATTTTTAAATTTAATAATTAGAAGGCATATAAAAATTCTTGCAACAGCCTTATAGTGCAAGTGTATTTAAATTATTAGGTATGCGAGTAAGACATTTATATTCAAATAAAGACTGTTTCAGAATTGCAGTACTGGATTGGTAGCCACAATTCCGCTATTTGAATCTCTCTATTTCCATTGGTAGTATTAATATTAATTATTACTAATTTTTCTTAATTCTCTTGAGCTGTAATACCATATTATTGCCAGACATACCTGAAAATAGTATCATAGTTATGGATAACGCCAGTTACCATTCTAGACAATTATACAAAATACCTACTAAATCCAGCACTAAAACTGAAATTCAGGAATTTTTATACCAGAATGACATATATTTTGAAGAATCATACAGTAAAAATGAATTGCTAGAAGTGGCACAAACAAAAGTTGTTAAAAAAGTATAGGTACATATGTGATAGTATGGCAGAAAATTTGGACATACAGTATTAAGATTGCCTCCTTATTATTGTGTACTAAACCCAATTGAACTAATTTGGGGACAATTAAAAACCAGCATTCGAAGACAAAATGTTTCACCGACTATCAGCGACAATGTTGTGGAATTAATTAAAAGTGAAATAAACAATATTGGTGACAAACAGTGGGATAACAGTGTTCAGCATGTGATAAACATTGAAAATGATTATTTAAGTGTCACTAACACTCTAAATAACTTTATTATAAATGTTGGAAAATCCAGTGACGAATCTAATGAAGACAGTGACGATGAAATTGTTGTTGATTAGTAGATAGGTAAGTGAAACAATGTAAATGTTAAATAACTATGCACTTATATAGGGTGATTTTTGTCAAGGTGTACATAGGAGATTAACATGGCAAATGAGATTTTAGCAAACCGTTGCCCCTCGTTTTAACTTATGGCAATGGTTGTGGTGTTAATACAAACATAAAAAATTTCCCCTCCGAAAATACCAATAGAAATTATCCAATATTTTAGGCCCAGGAATTAATTTTTATAATAATTTGAATAAAAAGATAAACAAATGCTTGACATTTTATCTGTCAAAATATTTTAAAAATATCAATTAACCTATTTTGACAGATACAGTGTCAAGCATTTATTTATCATTTTGTTAAATTTGCCATGGCTATATTGCTATTACTGGGAAAAATAATAAATGTTAAAATTAATGTATGGGTTTAAAATTTTGGATAATTCCACGTATTTGGTATTTTCTGATGTAGAAATTTTTTACCTTTGAATTGACATCACAATCATTTTCATAAGTTAAAACGGGGGGCAACGATTTGCAAAAAACTGATTTCCTATGTTAATCTCCTATGTACACCTTGAAAAAAATCATCCTGTATAATTTTTCTTTATACGTTCTTTTTGTACTCTTATGTCATAGTAAAATATATAATACAATATATAATTGTACTTAGGCATTTAATAAAAATTTTATCCATGAATTAAAATAACTAATATAAATAAATATATAATTTTATTGATATTTTTAATTTCTTAATGTTGCACTTATTAACCATGACTTAATTGTTTCATTTTTAATATAGGTAATTTATATCTGTTTGTGAAAAAATCAAGTGAAAGTATATTTTCAAATACTGCCCTGGTAAGTTTAACGGTAAGACCTGTTATAAATTTCTTTAATTCTCTTATCGATATACCTGATGAGAAAAGCTAATGGAGTCAATCGCCAAATATTTTCGAACACTCTATAACTATATTGGGAATTAAAAATATCTTCTATTTCGTAGTAGGAGCCATGCGTTTACGTAGCTTCATGTTAGACGAATAATTCAATGTATATATTATTTAATTATCTAAAAAAAAAGGAAAAAAAATCATTTCACACTATAATGTAGTACTCTCTAAATATAACGAAAAAGTATTATAATGAATATTCAAAGTATACATCATTTAACTATTAGAAATTATGCATTTCACACTATAAAGTAATCCTTGAAATAATAATAATAAAAAACCTTATATTATAATGAATAACTCAAAATATGTATATATTATTTAATTATTAAAAAAAGGAAAAAAAATGATTTCACACTATAATGTACTCTTTAAATATACCGCAAAAGTATTATAATGAATATTCAAAATATATATTACTTAATTATTAAAATTATGTACTTTACACTATAAAATACTCCTTGGCATATAACGAAAAAAAAAAGAATGTATATTGTATGTATGTATATATGTGTATTTTTTTTTTATTTTTTTTTTAAATTGTTAAACATGCATTTCACACTATAATGTAATCCGTGTAGTGTTTACTACCTTAGAATTGTAATACCCCCTCCAAATTAAAAATACACCTACATCAGCGCATAGACCCAAACATTAATATTATATAATATAATTAATCAGCCAACCATTTGTATAAGATATGTATAAATCTTAAGACAAATAAATGTTATGTTATGTTATGTTATGTTATATTGGGAAATCAAGAAAACTTGACGCAGCATATTGTAACGTGTTTATTTATCTGGGTGAAGTGTAAATATTAAACAGTTATTATTAATTAAAATTAATGTTTATTTTAACGATAAATAGATATTAAATATAAGTAAAAGATGATAAATATAAGAAAACAACGATTAAACAAATATTAAACACTAACTAAAACTAGGAATATTATAAGACACTTAATCACTAAGATTATTTATTTAAAAAATTTATAGCTCACTTATTTATTTATACAACTATATTTATTTTTGTTTACAACTTATCGACTATCTGTTTATATCACCAACTGTTTAGTACGCAACGCTTATTTATATCAGACTGTCCAATGCCTTTGCTAACAGTGTTTATATACTCCGGCATTTGTATTCGACAAATTCCTAGAGCACTATTCTAGAGAAAGACTCAAACACAATAGATATCATCAACCGCGTAATTAAGCAGGTTCGGACATGTCTGTTGCGTCATCGCTAATAATAGACACTCACTCGTCCCTGCGACGCTGCTTCGATAGCGGCGGCGACAGTGGCGGCGACGGCGGGCGTTGCACATTACACTGCCCCCTTCTTAATACTGTTTCGTCCCGAAACAGTTCGTGATGATGAAATCTGCATGCATTACCCTTGGTGCATTTCGAAGTTTTGAAGAAATGACAGTTGATGGTCCGCTCGACTTCTTCTTTATGTCCGTTAGGGTTAAAGCTGCAAACGAGAATTTCAACACCAGTAAAACGGAAGAGGATTTCTATCATGTTCCTAACAATCCTCCAATCTAAACCATCTAGACCACAATCTAACTTCGGTACGGCTAGCTTCAAAATGTCATTCTCAAGCAGATGATCCCTCAAATCGCACAACGAGTTCCACAGGTTACGACACGACGGCTTCTGGTACGAGCGTGGTTTTGTAACCAGGTAATAAATGTACCGTTGAAGGTCTGCATTACTATCCCTCAAGCGCAGCGTTTTCCCAATAGTTGGACGTTGGTTGGCCAGTTCTTGTAGTCGCCCAAATTTCGCCTTAAAGGCTGAGCTATGCCGCGGGACATCTTTAAGTCTTCTGATACGCAATGTCCGAGGGAATAATCTGAAGACACGGTAAATAAATCTCGGTGTTCTTCTTTCGTCACGCCGAACCGCGCCTTGCGGCCAAAGGAATAGTTTTTCATGAAGTCTTCAAAAGTTGTTTAATAGGGGCCTTCCCAATTCTTTTGCAGATTTGATGATAAACCGCGACGTCTTTGTGGGTTGTAAAGCCACACTAAATCCCCAGACTGATATCCACCCTTTTCAGCCTTGATGTCATACTGGTCCTTCATTCGGTCGCTAGCAGCTTGAATGCTCGTACAGACTTGTTCATGAATGTCATTCATTCTTCTCCGTAAGTCCCGTAACGTAATCTTCCCCGGCCAGATCTTCCCCAGGTTTACTGCCGAACACCAAGTCGAATGGTAAGCGCAACTCACGCCCGAATAAGATGTTCGCAGGAGTTTGCCCTGTTGTTTCATGCACGGATGAACAATAAGCCGTCGGTCTCAGTCTCTTTGGTGGATGCAGACTACCTTCGACAAATATCGGTTGATCGTTCTGTTCATTCGTTCAACCATGCCATCAGACTGCGGATGTAATGCAGTTGTTCTAGTTTTATTAATTCCTAATATCTTACAGACATTTTGGAAAACGGCAGACTCAAAATTTCTTCCCTGGTCAGACTGGAGTTCACGTGGTACTCCGAATCGGCACATACATTCTTTAACTAAAGCGTCAGCGACCGTACTGACTTCTTGGTTGGGTAATAGATACGCTTCA
Source organism: Harpalus rubripes (assembly GCA_963082715.1). Lineage (NCBI taxonomy): Eukaryota > Metazoa > Arthropoda > Insecta > Coleoptera > Carabidae > Harpalus > Harpalus rubripes. The sequence continues at coordinate 20,588,747 of OY720458.1, read as the reverse complement.
ACCCATTTGGTGAAGTAGTCCATGACAACCACGATGTATTTATTTCCTTCGTCTCTTTCTAAGAATGGTCCAGCCACATCAGTTGCAATACGCTCAAATAGACTGCCAACGTTGTATTGACGCATTGGAGCTTTTCGTCGTTTATGCAGACCGTTACTTCCAGCGCAAACCACACATTTCCTGCACCAATCTTTAATATCTTCCGTGAAGTTAACCCAGTAAAACCGCTGGCGCAATCTTTCTAGCGTTTTGATGACTCCAAAATGGCCTCAAGATCCGTCATAGATCTCTTTCAATACATCTGGTACTCTACTCTTAGGAATAACTAACTGAGTTCTCTTCTAAGTTCCATCAGCATTTTCTACCACACGCTTTAACAGGCCATCCTCAATTACCATGGAGTTCCATTGCGCTCAGTACGATTTTACACTCGGTGAGTGCGGTGCATCATCTTCCTATACTGGTTTGCTCCCCTCTGCTTTCCATTCCAGTGTAATTCTCAAAGTTGGGTCTTTTTCTTGGTCTTTGCGTAGTCCATCGGGCTGCCAATTATCGTCGACTACTGTTGTCCTGGCGACGATGGAAAATTTCTCTTCTAGTCGACTACAATGCTTGCATTCGTCTTGGTTTTGAAATTGTATTCCTGTAGTCTTTCAATCCATCTAGCCACCTGACCCTCAGAATTCTTAAATTGTAGCAGCCATTTTAATGCAGCATGGTCAGTTCTAATCAAAAATTTCCTTCCGTACAAACATTTGTAGAAATGTTCCACGGATTTCACGACTGCCAATAGTTCTTTTCTAGTAACACAATAATTCCTCTCTGTTTTTGACAAGGTCTTACTAAAATAGGCAATAACCTTCTCATGCCCGTCTTGTATCTGGGAAAGAACGCCACCAATTCTCACGTTGCTGGCATCTGTGTCTAGTATGAACTCTCCTTCAGGTAAAGGATAACTCAGGACAGGTGCGCCTGTCAAAGAATGTTTCAGTTCTTTGAACGCAACTTTGCAGTCCATTTCCCAGATAAATCTTTGACCTTTTTCAGTAAGCCTTGTCAGTGGCTTGGCTATGTTGGCAAATCCAGGTCCATATCGTCGATAATAGGTACACAAACCAAGAAAACTTCTAAGTTTGTGTTTGTCTCTAGGTGCTGGCCAATCTCTCACAGCCTTTATCTTTTCCGGGTCAACTGCAATACCCTTATCAGAAACCACGTATCCAAAGTAATGATCTTACCTTTGAAACAGGTGACATTTCTTAAGGCTGAGCTTTAGGTTAGCCTTTCGCAATCTCTGGAAAACCTCTTCCAAATTCTTCATGTGGTCCTCGAATGTTTTACCTACCACAATAATGTCGTCGAGAAAGACTAAACTAGTTTTCCATGATAGCCCAGCCAATACTGTTTCCATAAGTCGTTTAAACGTTGCAGGGGCATTGCAGAGCCCAAATGGCATTACAGTAAATTGCCAGAGTCCGGTACCAATGGCGAAGGCTGTCTTTTCCTTATTTTTTGAATCTAGATCTACTTGCCAGTATCCGCTCTTTAGATCCAGAGTAGAGAAAATCTTCGAACCAGCCAAAGTGTCTAGTGTATCGTCTATGCGACGTAGCGGGCAACTATCTTTCTTAGTCACGTTGTTAAGTTGACGGTAATCGACGCAAAATCGTGTAGAGCCATCCTGCTTCACTAACACCACTGGTGAAGCCCATTGACTGCTTTAAGGTTCAATCATACCTTACTTTTTCATATCCTCAATAATTCTTTCCACTTCCTCACGCTTCGCCAATGGTAGTTTTCTTGCTGGTAGGCGGATGGGTCTTGCGTCGCCAGTGTCTATCTTATGGTGAACCACATTAGTTCTCCCGTTGATTTTCATGTCAACTTAAAACACATCTTGAAATCTTCCAATTAATTTCTTCGCTTTGGTACTCTGGTCGGCGGTTAGTTCTTGGAAGGAGGTTGATAATTGGTTAATTAATGTGTCCGGAACTTTCTGAGATATGTTTCCTTTGGCCTTAACAGTTCGAATAATCGAGGATGCTGCCAAGCATTCTCCTACAAATGTTCCCCTCTTAAGAACAATTTGATAACAATTTACGTTCATTATTCGAATTGGTATTACTTGACTGGCTTTGATCAGTGATTTTCCTACAACTCCAGTACCAGTCTTCACATCATCATTCTTGGGCTCAAGCATAACAATATTCCCCTCACAGAAACTACCATCTAATTGTGCTTGCACAATCGATTCACTTTGTTCTGGAAGGGTAACATCTTCGGCCATTAGTACGCGCACAGCTTTGTCTTTTCGTGGGTTTAAAACGAGTTCTTCTTCATTGACCATCATTGCTCCTTTCTTCAGGTCAAGTTTAAAACCGTGCTTTTTCATTACGTTTATGCCGAGTATTAATTCATCTTCAACGTCAGCTACCAGCGCACGATGTTTAAAGGATGTGTTTCCAATAGTGATGGTCACATCTATTTCTCCTAATGTGGTAGCTTGTTCTCCCGTTGCTGTGCGTAATCTCCACTTGGTTGGTTGAAGATGCATCTTGCCTGTGTTCTTTACTAAATCGGGTCTAATTATAGTCTTTGTCGCACCCGTATCTAGTAATATTTTCAGTGGCCTTCCATTAAGAATGCCATTCACGTAGATGCTACTGGCTTGATGATGAAGGGATGCGACATAACTGATGAATTGTGGGGCTACCAGGTTACGAGTTACAAGTTGACGATTGCCCCTTCTCATTAACCCGACTTAGTTTTCCAACTCCTTTTCTTCTTTTGCCTATTCCATTTTCTTCTGCATTTTTCCAACAACTAAGTTCCTTTCTTTCAGAAAACACTTCATTTACAATTCGTCGCTTTTTCTCTTCTAGATCTTCCATGACATCTTTTCTCTCGGCATCAATATTTCGCACTCGAGATTGGTTACGTGAAGCTTGTTTAGCAGCTTCATGTTCTAATGCATATGAGAGTGCGTCAACTACAGTTTTTGGGTGAGCCAATAGCAGTGCTTGCTGAATTTCGCTGTCTCGGACTCCGTAGATGAATGTTTGGATAGCCAGACACTCCAAAACGCTGTCAGGAGCTGCAGGATGTGCGAGACGAACCAAACGAATAACGTCGACTTCAAATTCTTGAAGGCTTTCTTTTGAACTCTAATAGCGGTTCCTCAGTTGCGTCTGGTATACCTGCTCTAGATGCGCATTGCCATACTGCATGTCCAACCGCTTGCCTAGTTGGTTGTAGTCCTCTTGTTCTTCTTTCTTCAGCGTTTGTAGGATGTCGATGGCTTCCCCACGCAACGAAACAGTCAACGCTGTAGCCTTCTCTTTGGAGGTCCAGTTATGTGCTTTCGCAGCCGCTTCAAATTGTTTTAAATAATTCAGCCACAAGACTTTCCATCAAATTCCGGCGTTTTAATGTGCATTGTTGTAATACTATCTTCTTTTCCTCTCTTAGACTTGCGTTTGCTACATCGAAATTTGGCATTGGTGACAATGTAATTCTAGTGACCTTTGTGACAATGTAATTCTAGTGACCTTTTCTTGTAGTTCTTCAATCTTCTTGTCATACTCATCTTTTAAAAACTTCAGGCCTTCTTCAGTTTTTCTAGAATTTTCCTCTAATTTTTCTAAACTTCTAGAGTTTTCTTCTAATTTCTCTTCTAAACATTTAGAATATTTTTCTAATTTTTGTTCTAAAATCCTAGAATTTTCCTCTAATTTTTGTTTCAATGTTTTAGACTGCTCCGATAATTCTTCTTTTAATGTTCTAGAATTTTCTTCTAGTTTTTGTTCTAATATTCTAGAATTTTCTTCGGCTTTCCTAGAACTTTCCATTAATTTTTCTTCTAGTGTTCTAGAATTTTCTTCTGCCTTTCTAGAACTTTCCTCAAATTTTTGTTTTAATGTTCTAGAATTTTCTGTCAATTCTTCTTTTAATGTTCTAGAATTTTCTGTCAATTTTTTTTAATGTTCTAGAATTTTCGGCTATTTCCGGTTTTAAATCTTCTTTTAATGTTCTTATATTGGATATGTCGAATAAGTAATCGTCAGGACTTTCACCAGAATCGATTAATGCTTGCCGCAGTCTTTCCTGAAGCAGAGACTTCTTTCCTGTCGTATCTAACTCTCGTTCTTCCAGTTCTGTCTTCAGATCACTTACTTTTAATTCACATAATTTTAATAGTTTAGCCATTTTATTTATTTTTAATTGACACTTTACAATTTATTAACCCTACACCTGACACCAATTCTAACGTTTTATTTATCTGGGTAAAGTGTAAATATTAAACAATTATTATTAATTTAAAAAAAGTTTATTATAACGATAAATAGATATTAAATATAATTAAAAGATGATAAATATAAGAAACACAACGATTAAACAAATATTAAACATTAATTAAGACTAAGAATATTATAAGACACTTAATCACTAAGATTATTCATTTAAACAATTTATAGCTCATTTATTTATTCAACTACATTTATTTATGTTTACAACTTGTCGACTATCTGTTTATATCACCAACTGTTTAACACGCAATGCTTATTTATATCAGACTGTCCAATGCACTATTCTAGATAAAGACTCAAACACAATAGATATCATCAACCGCGTAATTAAGCAGGTTCGGACATGTCTATTGCCTCATCGCTAAAAATAGACACTCCCTCGTTCCTGCGACGCGGCTGCGACAGAGGGCGTTGCATATTATAATATTTAAGTGAAAAATATTTTTTCCGCCTCATAATTATACATTTTTCTATACATAAAACAAAAAATAACACTAAAATTTCAATTGGTTTTTTAGACATTTTGGTAGATGTATTTATTTTTCATTTAGGTACATTATATATAATACATTCATATTATTTACATTTCTGGTAATATAAATATAGCACTTTTTATAAATTTTAAGTATATTATTATTTTTCATGCATTATAAATATTACCAACGGCTCACTGTATTGTTATTTTGGTACATCGACCCATAAATCTGATAAACTGAATGAAATAGTATCATTTTTAGTTCCCCATATTTGAAAATATAAATATATTACTTTTTATAAATTGTAAGTAAATTATTTATATTATTGCTATGTTCATAAGGACGGCATATTCCAAAGATCAGCTTTACAAATATAGGAAATTTTTAATCTGTTGGTTATTATTTAGGTTAGAAATCGTTACTTGACGGTCAAACAATTTTTTTGTATCTGTACAATTCGTTTATCTGTAATCTGCGATTAATAACACTAATGTTTTCCCATCAAGTTCATATTGTACTATACTCGTATTACTAGGCTTCAGGATTATAAAATTCAGATATTGGAAAACCAAAAGCCGCATCTCTCTACCTCAAAACAGTAACATTCGAGTTCGAGGTAAAATCTTACGCTACGAGGGATGTTAGTTATATGTATTTTCAATGTCATATTGCAAGTTCAATTTTCGCTCCGCCCAAAAGGAAATAAGGTTTAGTACACGATTTATTTCGATGGTAACGGTTGTTATCATAAGTTTTTAACCGCACCCTAACGCTATGTAGACTCTGTTACTTTGAATATTACAACACGAAACTGACGCAACGCGAATGCGACGCTCAGACCCTGTATATGTATGAGTAATGTTGCGAGTGTGGTGCATGAGCGACGTCACAAGAGACAGTAACAGGAATATCTTTTAAGAAATTTATGAATGAAAAGTATAACATTTTTGGATTTTATATTGCAATAATAACGGTAAAAGTCATAAATGTCATTTCTATAAAATAAAAAATCAATAAAATTTTATTTAAATGACCCTATTTATTCTACTTATTTTTTCTTTTCTAAAAATTCTGTTTAATTTTTGGGATATTTTGCATTAGGATAGGAATTAAACATCGTGTTACACTCGATAGATCTTTATATTTAGGCATATTTGCACAAATAACAATATTTGACATGTATTTAAAATTTACATATAGTCATATAGATGTCATGTGATTTACACATTTGAAAATATGATTTGTTTAATGTTATTTTATGGCATTCAACAATAAGTTCAGTGCTGGGTAGTACATTGATACAGCCATGAATATTTTTTTGGATTTTAACTGATTTTGGCACCATATTACAATAAATAGTAACTAATCATATATTACTTAACCCTGTAAAGATTGATAATATAGGCTATACTACTAGCATCTTTTTAAAGGACATTTTTAAACAATGCATATACCAACAAAAAAATTTAGTCAGCAACAATAAAAATAGTGACAAGAATATTTAAAATATAAACAATATAAAATTAAATTATCTGCAATAGCTACAGATTATTTTAGCGGTGATATCTATCGAACCATTTACGCCCTGAAAATGATAATATATTTCATTTTTAATGGTACGATAGTACCTCAGCCTCAAAACGGCAAATTCTGGTATTTTGGTATATTAAAATTAAGAGGTTTTCAGATCAGATTCGAACCAAGTTACTTACAGTAGATCGGATCACAATATGAAGAGTTCCAGAGTTTCATCCTTAACTTAATAATATATGAGTGAGTAATTAAGAAAAATGATATTAAAATAAGATAACTAAATGATAGATATATATATTTTTTAAATTCATATTAAATTCAAACTTATTTGATTTTTAATTACAAATATATTTTTTCTTGTCAAACAACAATAATTAATAATCTGATTCTTGATTAAGATTATGTCCGTTAAAAAGAAGCCATAACATTAAAGAAAGTCCAGACAGTAATCCAAATAATGAGTTGAGTTTGCGGTAACTGACTCCAACACTTGTCTATTTCTCGTATGTTCTTCTATGAGTGATCTAGATAGGATTATGTGTGTGATTCTGATCTAGTGGAGATGCGTCAGTCTTGAAGGTTTCTGCCCTTAGACGTGGATGGTAAATTCTTTTCTTTCTTGTTCTTTTCTTTCCTGGTACCTGGAAAATAAAACACAAAATTATTTTTGTTTTTACATGAAATGTGTCGAAAAAATATGAAGTTTTATGAGGCAAAACTACTTAAGTCTACAACGCATGTAACACATATTGTCTAATGTCACTGTCGTATACAGGTTGTCCAGGATAACTTGTCCAAGATAGGGATTTCGAGAACTATAAGAACGAAGTCTGTTAAACTAGACAAAACTAGCCTCATTAGAAGACCATTTTAATGGTGTTTTGTTATTTGCGGAAAAATGCATAGCTCACTAGATACAGGCGAAAATGTAAATTTTGCAGTTTTTTTTTATTTTTGCAAAAAGCTTTCAAGTGTAAAATTATACTGGATTTTAATGGCTATCCTCAAATTTTTTTAATCACTGTTAGTTTTCGAGGATTTATGTTAAAGTGTTAATTTTTATATGGACGCCATATTGGTAAGTTACGTCATTGAAAAGAGATTTTTTTATCTTTCCAACGATGTATAACATGTGTATGTTCATTTGCTTCAAACTGCAAAAATGCAACAATTACTCAATTTGCAAAAATAAAAACTACAAATTTTACATTTTCGTCTGTATCTAGTGAACTATTCATTTGTTTACAAATAACGAAACACCATTAAACTGGTCTCCTAATGGGGCAAAAATATTGAGAAAAATGAAATTGAAATTTAAATACATTTTATTTTTATAGTTTTTTTAGTAGAGTATGTATGAAAAACCAAACTGCTATCTGTCAGTTTCAATTATTTAGTGTATAATTCCCTCGACAATTCGTATTCTTGCTATTTATAAAGATATAAACAAATATTTATGTTTCGTTTTAATTTAGGTTCAATTTTTTTCATGCATAGACTACTGAAAAATAATTATAAAAATAAAATTTATTTAAATTTCAATTGCATTTTTCCCAATATTTTCGTAATGTAAGGATATGAAATGATTACATAGTTGAATTAAAAAAAATACTCTATCGAATGAGCCTAAAAAATATATACCATCCCATTTAAAATAATATAATTTTATGGTATAGTTTGAGACAGGGGCGTAAAATACGTGGGTGCACGAACGCACATGCACCCACAGAAAGTAAAAGTGTGCGTGCGCAACACCCACAATAATTTTGCCCTAACATTTTAATCATATTTCATACATTGTAAAAATGAATTGGCAATCTTCTCAAGTTGTTTAAGAGTAAGCTGACATTATTTAATCGTGTCAAAATAATGGCACTAAATTTTATTATTAAGCCGAGTAAACGGATATGTTAATAATTATAGGATATTGCGAAGGAAATTATTAATAACCTATAAACAATTGTTACTGTCATTAAAAATTAGTTGTTTGACATTTGGATAGATTGCTAGATGAAATTCATAATAAAAATTGCACTATGCAGTCACTCATATTATTTATTTTTTTTCTGCCTAAATCGTTACAGATACACAACTTACGCAGAGACAGAAAAGTTTACCATTGAATGTATCATTGTCTTGACACCTAAGTTTCATACACTAGTGGTTCACTAATAAGAACAAATTTCATCTTAAAAGATGACATCCATATGAATTATCATAGCAAATTTTATTCAAACCGAACAAAGCATTCTGTCATTATAAGCATTTTTTTTTACTAAACGGTACACTTTTGGTTTTCCGATATAGGTAAATTTAGTTAAGTCGTGTTATTTTGGACCCAGGCATCTGTGTTTAAGCAATGTATACGTATTTTAGAGTATGTATAAATATTATTATTTCTTTTTTTTAATAGATACTAATTTCATTTATGTTAAATGTACACAATTTAATATATACGCATAATAAAATAAGCATGTACCCCAATTATTTTCTTTAATAAGTGAATGTCCCCCTTCATCTATACTACAACTTTTATTTGAATGATTTTCTTGTATTTCCAATAACAAAGAAAATAATCGGGGTGTCCCATATCCGAGAAACACCCTGTATAGGTTAAGGTATTTTCATTTGCCAAGCAATACTATTTTAATGTGCACAGCGATATTTCTTAATATTAATCTGCCAAAGGTGCGCAAGCACCCTATTTTAATATGCAACTCTAAATTTTTATTGTTCATTTATCTAACGTGGAAGTAGCCTATTTTAATACGCAATATAATCCTCAATATGAAATAAACACAACAATTTAAAAAAGTTACATATGCTGCTGCCATGACCATATTCTGAAAATTATATTTTGGAAATTAAGGTGACCTAATTGACCTGAACCGTACCGAAACCAGAACCGAAAACCGTACCGATATTTAACTTTTTATGAAACTGAAACCTATATTTTATTTCTTCAAATATGGAAACCGATACGAAATATAAATTCATTCTGTAACCGAAAAACATAACCTAACAGATATAATATTGGTACTAAAACCGTAAATTTAAAAATAGGTAGGTATTTTTTATTAACCCGCATCTTTTTCGTAGAAATACATTGTATGCCTTCGAATTCATAAATAAGTAGTTTCTTATTTTTTATTTATTTTTTGCAATTATAATTAATAGACTTAAGAACTTTAATGTGAAATCTTTACCTTAGTTACATTTTGAATTTCAATTTTTATTTATGATCACACCTTAAAATAAAAGTAATTACCTAACTTTAAATTACTCACAGATTCTTTTTGAATTTTGAATTCCGAACAAGCCGAATATGTCTACTAGTACTAGTTGTTAGTAAAACGAGGAATTGAAATGTTATTACATTACGAAATAGGTACGAAATACATTTCATGTTGCAAAAAATAAAAACTAAGCTAATTTTTCATTTAAACCGAAACCGAAATCGTAACGAAAACGAAATTTATTTGTTTATTTAACCGAAACGAAAACCGATATAATGTTTTCAAAAAAACCCTTACCAATAACTAAAACAGAATTTTTATTGTATTGTATGCAAAAACCGTTAACCGTTAACCGTAACCGTAACTGAACCCTAAAATTTTTCGATTAGAGTTCCTGTTTAATTCCTAATAATTTGAAATTGGGTAAAAAATTAGAGTAAATATTAGATAAATTAGAGTACTAGTGTTCAATTTTTTTAAAAATACAGTTATTTTTTAAGAATATTGTGATGAAATTACGTATTTGTATGTTTTTCGATTTGGAGAACTTCATAAAAACTTGACAAGATTGTATCTGTCATGCTACTTTCAATATTTCTAGAGAATATAAAGAATTACCATTCAAAATATATAATACAATTTTTTTGAAATATTTATTTGATCTGATAAAACAAATATTATTAGAAGATTGGTATCATCTAAAAACTCAAGGATGAGTGTCAAAAACCGCAATTGAACAAAGGAAGTGCATAAAGAGCAGTTAAATGTCAAATATCTGAAATACTTTTAGTAACATTTACCAACAATGCTTTATTAAGAATTTGCGAATTCTTAGATGAATAGGTCTTCCGTTGTCATTTCCTGGACAGACGAGATCTGGTATTTGATTTGATGACATAATAGATTACTTTCATCTTGGAAGAATATACCTATTTGTTGTACTCGTATTGATTGAAGGCATCTGGTACTGTTCACACGGTTTAAGTTTTCAAGATCCAACCGCAAAACAGGAATAGAATCACATAATGCGGTTGCGTACCATGTAATAACTTATACACACAATGCTAGTTCTAATTAACGCTGCAAATTATTTACATACAATTCTGTTACAGAAAATTTGGCCTAATTTTCTTACATTATTCTATAGGAATTTTTCTTTCATCATGTGCACATCACACGAATAGGTATAGTAATCTGTTAAAAAAATTTAGTAATTGTATTTTGTTTATCGCTACCGCCCGAACAAAAGATCATAAGTGTTTCTAAAAAATTATTGCGTTTGGATTACATTTGAAGTCCCAACGTACATAATTTTGCTTTAGAACAAGGCTATAAGTCTTGGAAGTTTATGGGTATGCGTAAATACGATTGAAACGAGGGTTAAAAAATCTAGTTGAACGTTTTAGGTACCTTTTCTTCCAGCTGTAGCGATATATGCATAATATATAACTATACAAATCTTTTATAGCACTATTATCTCAAATGCGGTATGTGACCATAATTTACATCTAACATTATAACACTGTCGAGGTCGGTACACGGTTCTCGGGCATAGGTGCGTCACTTTTATATAGCTGCCATTACCTTCTGGAGAGATCTAGAACATTCCACCCGATAATAACATCGAATACAAAAGCTTCAAGCGACCGGAAGTAATTAAACAACGATACCAGAACATAATCAACTTCAACTAGTGATGCAACGATTTTACTTCGACGAAGTTAAAAGTATTACAATATAAATCAATAACTTATAGCATAATATTTTTATTATTTACTAGTTAGCACATAAAATACAAAAACAATCTTGTATATGTATGTAAGTAAATTAAATAATCCAATTGCGCTAGGTTTATAAACAAACATAAAAGTATAAATTCGAAATCAACGCATTAACTAAGTAAGAGTGTACCAACTAAGTTACTTTAATAAATTGTTTAATTCAATTATACATTTGAAAAATTTAATTGCGATGTAACAGCAGATCGGCAGCACGAGATATTTCAGAAATAAAATGTTATAATTTCGCCAAGAATGAGACGGCTATGGAAATAAAGCACAATATCAATGTGATATTTTATTAAAGTGTCAGTGGTTATAATATTGTTGCAGTCATTGTTTTCATATAACTATGGTTCATGAACTAATTGTAATGTTATAAAATGAAGAGTGGCGATTAACCCATTAATAAAATGAAGCACGTGCCTAGGCGCCCCACGCTTTGGGGGCTCCAATCCAAGATATTTTCCTATAGTATATTAAAATAGGTTAATGTTTTCAGTAAACATTATAAAAAGCTTGATTATTTTATTTTTTTTACATAATTTCATTTATTTGCCACCTGACTATATTTTTTATTCTTTTTTATTATTAACAATTGGGGGGAGGGGGCTAACTATCCTTAATCCTCCATTAAAAATAAATGTATACAGTACAAATGATATTATACAGGGTGTTTCAAAAATACTGCAAAAAATTTAAAGGTATATAGTACTGACCAAAACGAGTAAAAAAGCTTAAACAACATGGGCCCGATCCTCCATAGTTTCCGAGATTTGAGGCAGTGAAAATTTAATTTTTACGGGGTTTACGTCTGCTACCTCGAAAACTATAAGAGTTACGACTTTGATTAAATGGTATTTTTTTGTTTATTTTTCAGAGGTCAGCTTAGATGTGATTTGTTTTTTTTAAAAAATCAAATAATTGTAGTATGTTAAATGCTGTGGCGACCTTGGCCAATATTTAATTTTCAAATAACTTCATAACTATTAGAAATTGAGAAAAACGTTTCATATAAAATTTTATTGTTTTTTTATAGTCTATTTACTGACAGACAAAATTTTGTTCGATCACTATCTTTGTCTTTTTTTCGATTTTTCGCTTTTCTCGGAAACCGTTAAAGATCAGTCTTATGTTGATTAAGCTTTTTTACTTATTTTGGTCATTACTATATGCCCTTAATTTTTTTACAGTATTTTTGAAACACCCTGTATATTAGTGTAACGTGTGAGCACCGCCGCTGCGTTATGCAAGCGTCTAAGTATAGCGATAACGAGTCGCGACGTGTTTAATTACTTCTGGTCGCCTGAACCTTTTGTGTTCGTTGTTGTTATGGGGTTGAATATTCTAGAAATCTCTAGAAGGTAATGGCAGCTATACAGGGTGTTAATTAAGAAGCGGGCCATAGGCATTGAACATGGGAAATCAGTTTTTCCTTGCGCAAAACTTCCCATTTAATTTTAAACAAAAATGTTTCAAATAAATGTTGTAGGGAACTAAATTCTACACCTGCATCATTAAACAGGTTTCATTTTGCATGTTTAGAAACCTGTAAAATCCAATTTGAAATTTTATAAATATGACTCATTTGTAGTGATAGCCATGAAATTTAAACAAAATTACAAAGAAATGCATATCGTTTTCCAGGTTACATAATAAAAATAAATAAAATCTAAGCAATAATTTAGATGTAGATTATAAAAACAAAATATTATTAAGAACTTAGGATAGAATATAATTATCAGTATTTTTTTATTTGAAAATCGAATTTCTGACAGTTCAAACGATATGCATTTCTTTGTAATTTTGTTTAAATTCCATGGCTATCACTACAAATGAGCAATATTTATAGAATTTCAATTTGGATTTTACAGGTTACTAAACATGCAAAATAAAATCTGTTTAGTGATGCTGGTGTATAATTTAATTATCTACAACTTTTATTAGAAACACTTTTGTCTAAAATTAAATGGGAAGTTTTGCGCAAGGAAAAACGGATTTCCCATGTTAAACGCCTATGGCCCGCTTTTTAATTAACACCCTGTATAAAGGGGACGCAGGTATGCCCGAGAGTTAGTTACAGAATTACATAGTTCAGTTCCGTTAATGAAGACGGACGAGTGCAGATCCGTGAGGGAAGGTGAACTCGGTCAGTTGGGTAAACAGAGGCTAGGGAGCTTAGTTGTGTATACAAAAGCTATGGAGCTCAGTTATGTATACAGAGGCTGTGGGAATTCTGTTGGTAGACTTAAATAAATGGCAGTATCGTGGTAAGCGTATGCAGTATAGTGTCGAGTGGGTACTCGGGAAGTTATTGGTATACTGAGATAGCTGTGGATGTGAATACTCGGTATAGTGGTGTAACTAACGGGCCCGCAGGGCCCGCATTGCGGGCGGGCCCCCGGCTCTTGAGAGGCCCCAACTTACATGATTTTTAATTTTGTTACTATTGCGAAATTCTGAATTTAATCTTTTTTTTGTAGCAACATACAAATTTATATAGTCCTTTATTTTTTTAAATGTCAATTTCCAAAAATAATATTACCTAAGGGGCCCCTTATCCGCTATGCAAAATCAAGCTTTTTATTTTCTATCACGTTTTGGCTGGTAGAGTTTCGATTTCCAGAGTTTTTCTTTAAAATAACCCCATAAAAAGAAGTCTGGGGCTGTCAAATCAGGACACCTGGCGGCCAATGTGTATTACCAAAACATGGGATTAAATAACGATACGAGAATGATTTTCGCAAAATTGCTACTATTTAAACTGTATTATACTGATCCATCTTTCTAATACCATATTTTGTCCAAGTTCAGTCATTTGGGATACCAAAAATGTATGAATCAATTCCCTGTAACTTTCAGCAGTGGACTGTGCCACCAATTTCATTTTCAAAAAAAAGAAGAAAAATTACGGGCCATCCACATTTTCATAGTAAATGCCACAATATACAATGACTTTGGTGGGATGTAAAGGTGCCTAATCTTGGGTTTTCAGGCCTCCCATATTGGTTATTTTGCTTCTTAACATGTCAACTCAGATGAAAGTGAGTCTAGTCACAATTTCCACAAGTTCTTGTGGTATGTCGTTCCTCATGATAAACGCTACAATTAAAACGGGCCCCAAAAACTTTTTGCGGGCGGGCCCCCGAACTCTTATTTACGCTACTGACTCGGTAGTGTTGACGAGTATTGGGAAGTTACTGGTATATTGGGATAGCTGTGGAAATGAATACTTGGTAGTGTTGACGAGTATTGGGAAGCTATAGTATACGAGGACAGTAACGGCTAGTCGGGAAGTTAGTGGTATACTGGGATAGCTCTGGAAGTGAATACTCGGTAATGTTGATGAGTATTGGGAAGCTAGAGTATACGACGACAGTAACAGCGAGTTGGAGTGAATACCCGGCATTGGTGTTGAAGAATTGCGGCATACGGACAGTTAGTGATACTGGATCGGACAGTTGAATATGATATAAGTAAATAGTAAAACAGTGATATAAATATTGCGTAAACAGTCTACAAGAGCCTGCAACAGACCGGCAGTCTAAGATTGGAACGCAAAGTAAAATAAGTGAACAGTTAGTTAAATAAAAGTACGAAAGTACAGTAAAATAAATAGTGTGAAAATAAATAGTCACGTTAATTGTTCAAATAAATAAATAATAGGTTTGTTCGTTTCGCTACCTTGCGTCTACAATTTACTGCCGCGCCCATATACTTTGTATGGAGGCCGCAGTAAACCGTAGACGCAAAGTAGCGAAACGAACAGACCTAATCTTAGTGTTTAAGTAATTAATTATATTCTTAGTCTGAAATTAGTATTTAAAATTTGTTTAATCATAGTAATAGTCATTTTTATTATCTTTTAAGATTTATTTATCATTTAATAAACATCTATCTTAATTAGTAATAATTCTTTGATTTTTACACTTCGCCCAAATAAATAAAAACGTTACAATGGGTAAGCAGTGATACTGTCACGGTGATATTCGATTTTATTTCCATATGGCCATATGATTCTTGACGAAATTGTAACATTTTAAATCTGATTGATCTTAATCGAAATCATTGGATCCCTAACTTCAACCTATTCAAAATGGAGACCATTTATTTTATTAATAAAATAACATGCAAAATAAAACAGCAAGCTATGAAAACAATTTTATTACTTTAAAACAAAAAAAGTATTTGCCTACATTAGTCTTATTATTTAATATTCGGAGAATGTCAAAGAAATTCTAAGTATTAGAGCCCTTCAACTTTATGGAGAGAGATATCCTCACTCTTCTTTTGTTTTAACGTAATAAATTTGTTTTCATAGCTTGCTATGTTTTATTTTGTATGGAATTATATTAATACCTACACATTTTGGAAATAAATGGTCGCCATTTTGAAATAATTAAAGGAAAACTATGATATTCTGATATCGATGTGAAAATAATTTTATGTACATCCTAAGTTTTTGTCTAATTAAACTTTGCTTAATAACATTTATTTGTATCTTTCAAAATAAACGTAATATTCTTGGTGCCCGAGCTACGCCGATCATACTGTGTATATGTAAAAATCAAAATTTAGTAATACATGGAAGAAACAATTTATAGAAACAATTCATAGAAAATGTTTATAGTTGCCAATAGGGTATGTGACTAAATTTTGATTTCAACATAATAGATACTAAAAAAAAAAAAAACATACCGGTATGTTTTTAAATCGATTAATTATTATATAATCCCTGATTATGCTTGGTACACCATATCCATTCTCCAAAACATTAAATTGCATAAATCAATATTAATACACAATGGGGTCCTCCACTCTTATTTATTTTACTATTTTAAATGAAAGTTCGTTTAATTTTGAAGCAATTCATAGTATTAAAAAGTCTTAATTGTTTTTAGTTTTTAACGACATTTGATTTTTAAACTCAATATAACGTCACGGCGACCCCTAAAGCAATCTTTCTCTCACAATAGTGCTCTATAGTACGCTGCGAGAGAAAGATAGCAATAGTAAATATTAGGAGTGTGGGCCCCTTTCTATCTTCGCGATTTTCTCTGCATCTTCCCGAGAGCTGTGAGAAAAAAATCTATCATTTCGGCGGTTAAACTTTGCTTCTACAGTAGTGAAGACAGCAGCTTCTATATATCATATATATATATATATATATATATATATATATATATATATATATATATATATATATATATATATATATATATATATATATATATATATATATATATATATATATATATATATATATATATATATATATATATATATATATATATATAAGAAAGCGGTCATTTTGAATAATTTTATTTTTTTTAAGATAAATTTGAATAGCATTTGTTTTTTATCAGATTTCTTTTGTTTGTGTCCGAGTAGAATAAGCCTCTCTTATATTAGGGACAGTATTTATGACACGACTACGTATATTCAAATTCAATTAGGTCACATATGCCATTGCAACAATACATGATTTAATAAACAATAGTCTCAATAGTTCAAAGTTCAGCTACATGTTCTTTGATAAATTTTAATTTTACATTTAATGAATGATCCATTTGATGTATTTAATTTTCAACTAACTGATAGACACCAAACTATTATAAGCTAAAACCCTATTCTAAATTAAAATCAAAAATATGTTCCTGACCTGGCTAGAAGGGCAGCCAACTCGACCGGCAGCTTATTCGTCCTCCCATTTCTGTCTCTCTCCCTCTGTTCTCTGTCCCTCAAATGCTGCTCCCTATCCCGGTCGCACTCGGCCTCGCTGAGTTCCCTAGAATCGCTGAATCCAGACGGCGGTTGAAGGCGGAGACTGGATGAACTCGATGCTGCTACAGTCGCCGTGGATGCAGACGTCGGGGCGCTAAGGCGACGTTCTTCCATTGAGTGCAACGGGTCTTCCTCTGAACTAAAAACAAAAATATTTTTTCAGTTAAAGCCGGTATCCCACTGTAATTATTTTTATAAAAATGGACGAAAATATTTTTATAAAAACCGTTTTGACAGAATTTTTATGAAAACTGTATTTACATGACGTTACGTAAAAATTTTGATGTGACGTCACATAAATACAGTAGTCTGTATTCATTTTGTTGAAAGCTGCGTTATGATTGGATGTTAATGCGGGCGTGCGCAATGCGGTTGCTTGAACCATGTGTAAAATCATTTTCTAAAGAGACAGCGTTGTTGTTATTCCCTGACATTATTTGAACAGCAGTGAGCGTGTGTTTATATTTAAATTGGAAATAATATAAAGCAAAATGATCAAAATGTGTAGTGTGGTTGCCTGATCAGACAATTCTACGTAGTATTAGTATAAATATCTTGATCTATAATTTATAGAAAGTGTATTTTGAATTACCTATACAAATTTGCAAAAATAAAATATGAAGTAAATGAGAAGCCCATACAAATCCGCCTCGTTCAAGCATTTTAAGATGGACTTTATTCATATATATATATATATATATATATACTCGCGTCGTACCCTTTAAGTCCTCATGATAGGATTAATTTTTCAAAATTTATGTGTACACTAAGAACAATGCCCATCTTTCATGTGCCGAAATACACTGCCTTAGATGAGTGTCACGTGTCTCACTTTAATTTCGAACCACGTCCATGATTTCATTCAAAGAAAATTTCTGTAATTTATTTCATCTACTATTTGTAATTCGTTGTGTGCGATAACTAAAACACTACGATTTTTATTTCTTTTCTCCAGTCATAGACTAGTCCACCAGCAATGTTCTGACTTTTCTATTTTTTGTATAACTGTGTAACCAATTACTCCAACAATTATTGCAGCTAACATTTTTTTTATTTGAATGGACGTTATTCATAATGAAATTACAAAACGCAACTACCTCTGCAGAACAACGGCTTCAAAATAATGTTTAGTAGTATCTTTGGCGCCAATTCTCTTCATGGAACATTTTTATAAAAAAAATTTACAGTGGGATACCGGCTTAACATAAGAAACCAGAAAAAAACATTAGAACGGTTAATGGTTTAAATGAAAAATGCCGATTTAGTAATTGACACCTGGTTTCATATCGATGAGAAAGCGGTTTAGTATTTACATACCGTTTTAAAATCGGTAATAAACCGGTTTTTTACTTTTATTTCTATTTATATCATTTTGAGAATGATTGACAAATAATCTTGTTTTCATCCAATCATACGAAATTTACTTCTGAAATTCTTTTCATTTTAAGAATGAATGACGTATAACTGAATTTTCACACAATCATATGAAATTAATTTCTGAAATTCTTTTAAAGTCTTTAAGAGTAAACAAACAATGATGTCAAAATTAGGAAGCAAAAATAATGGAAGATGAAGGTAAGCATACAAAATGTGCAAAATGATTAACAAAATTAGAAAACAGGTAATATATTTAAGTCAAATAAGTGCACACTTCTCTTGATACAATACAAAATTAACTTCTTTTTTGTTGTCAATAATTCTGAAATGAGACTTATGTTGCCACCTTTGCAGGATTTCTCAGACAACGTGGTAATATGCAGTCAAAATTTTAATAAATGAAAAATATTAGAATATATGTTGTCTATTATACCCAATAATTATTATGGTATACATTCGAGTTTTATATTTGTTATATATTATGGTAAACACAAATTTCAAATTAAATTTTTTTTAAGTTTAAATTCAGAATTAATGTTCATACTGCTATTTTTCAAATTCATATTTTTTTTATTTAAACCACGACTATCACTTAATAATCAATACTTTTTTACACTATTGAAAATAACAATAATCAGTATGAGCCCTGAATTTTGAAAAATATGCACCTTTGATTTTATATAATCATTCATAATCAAAACGTCTCTTTATAAAAATGTCTACCATAATTTGAGACAGAAGGAGTTTTTATTTACTCATAATAAGATATAAAAAAATAAAAATATATTACGGCATATTAACCAATGCTGGGTGTGCCCATCTTCTTTGTACGCAGATATCGGTAATGATGATCACATATTTGTTCGCTGCGGGCGTTTACTAGGCGTCACCTCACGGGCACTCATTGCTGGCGTGGAGAATGCACCACAGGGGTCAATTTTGTGCCATTTAAAATTCGAAATATTTGACGTCGGTCGGGATCGAACCCAGTTCCCCAGATTCGCGACCAGATACTCGGCCACGAGACCCCATAAGACAACTTTTTAATTTTTCTTGTATAAAAACTTTATTTCAAACATTTTCTTTCTTCGTAAAATGCTAAACAATTCTTTCTATCGCACATTTTTAAAATGAGACTCAACATTTTAGGACGTAACTGTACAATGGAGTGTCAAAAATTTATAAACTAATGAATACATATCTAACAGTTAAACTTAATATTTAAAATAATTTAACATCAATAATATATAACTGGAAATGAATAAAAATGCACAACCCTCGTATTTGATCAAAATAAGTTAATTAATTAATTCACAGTTATTGAAACCTTTCTAAGATAAATATGATTTCCAGGATAACCATGAAGTTTAAATTATATTTCATTCTACGTTGTACGAAACCGGTAAAATATTCTCTCTTAAACAACCTTACAAGGCTACTATTTACTTTACACTTCACTCCTGGTTATAAGTTAGCTTAATTAAAACACATCCAATGCTATATCTTGGGTTTAATGTGTCCGAATTACTAGTTATTATTGTAATCCCTGATGCGAGTACAATAATTGTCTAATTTAATTATTATAGTGTTGCAATTTAAGATTTTTAGATATTCTAATTTTTCCTTTATTCGTACTCATTAGCTTCAGAAGTAAACATTTTATTACTTAGATTTCTCTTCTAAAGAATAAATTAAATTCTTCTCTTGAAACAGCGTTACACAGAAAATTGAATCATGTAATGATTATACTGTAATTTTATGATCTCTTAAGCAATTTTTTTTCTTTTAAATCTATTGCCAGTTTTAGATTAATATTATGGTATTAATAACAATACACCCTACGCGGGAGAAATATATCGCCATATACAAAGTGTTGGAAAAATAGGGGGCAATATTTGAAGAGTGTATCAGTCATTCCAAACCAAGAAAAAAATCTTATACGAGCTCTGTTAGAAAAGTATCCGACCTTATTTTTTTTGTAAAAGCCCGATGGATTTAAATCAAGCGCGGTTGCATGAGCCGACCTTAAACCTTCGTGCGCATGCGTGAATTTTTTCCCGCCTGTCGATAGAGTCTGTTGCTGGCAAGCAGCATTTGAGTAAGGTAGTGTGTAGTGCTGTCGTCGGTTTTTCATTGCTTTCACTGTGACGACTGGGATTTGGTTTCCGGGTCGTACCCGTACACCCAGGACTCGTCACCAGTGATTATGGTCTTCATGAAGTTGGGGTCACTGATTGTGGAGTCCAGCATGTCCTGTGAGACATAAGCTGTTTCGGTACGAATTTCGCCGCCACTCTCTTCATGGCCAAACCATCGGTTATAATGGAATGTGCCGAAAAAGTGCTGATGCCCACCTCTTCCGCAATTTCTCGGATACTCACACGACGGTTCCGCAGCACCACAGTGTTCACTTTGGCAATGACCTGGTCATTTCGGCATGTTGATGGCCAACCGGAGCGTGGATCCCTCTCTCGGCCGTCTTTAAACCAGTTACACCACTCCTTAATCTGTGTGAGCCCATAGCACCGAAAGCCGTCTGAATCTTCCGAATGGTTTCAAACTGGCTGTCGCCCATTTTCAGACAAAATTTGTTGCAATAGCGTTGTTCCAGTCGTTCCGTCATTTTTCTTGCAATGAAAAACCGACGAGAGCACTAACTATCTCACTCAAACGCTGCTTGCCAGCAACAGACGCTATCGACAGGCGGAAAAAATTCACGCATGCGCACGAAGGTTCAAGGTCATGCAGCGCGCTTGATTCAAATCCATCAGGTTTTTGCAAAAAATAAGGTCGGATACTTTTCTAACAGACCTTGTATGTATACCTACCCATGTCTGAAAATAAAAAATAGGATGTCTTATTTGGGGTCCCCAGGGGGGGGGGGGCAGAGGGGGCAGCTGCCCCCCCCCCTCCATAGAAGAGACACTAAAATCTATGATCTTCACAAACCGGATTTATATCCGGCCCCGCCGCCATATAGACGTATCAATCCAGTATTAGCCATCTGTTATGAAATTTCAGGACTAGGTATATTGCAGTTCGCGGCTATTCTTCTTGTGCTCGAAGATGCCAGATGGCTCTGAATTCTGAATATTAGATCCATATTTTCACCGAACAGTTACTAATACGCCAGAAAAATGATTAAAATTTCAATAAATGAGGCTCGAAACAATGGACGACGCGTGTGACGTCATCTACACCGAGAACATTCGTTTCTATACTTCGTTCAACGAGAGAAGCATACCCGATCACGAGCCAAATTTGTATATTTATTTCATACTTAATATTAGTATATTCATTATTTGCATTATATTTAACACCTCTGGTATGGCTTCTCTTGCCCAAATTTTGAACGCAGTATAAAGCTAATAGAGCTGAACATGGCGGAGGCGTGGCTTGCGCGTTCCATTAACCAATAGCATGTGCTTGATTTAAATGTATTAAAATTTCATTAGTGACCCCCCCCCCTTCGTCACGAAACTAATTAATACAGGTTGCCCCCCTCTAGGTCAGACGGGTACACCCATGTTTGGGAGTTTATCATAAATACCAAGACAAATCTGATATATACCTGTCCGGAAATAAATGGTTTCGGATTTAAAACTTAGTATCGATGAAATTTAACATGGAATGTTAGTTTTATGCAATTTCCTGCACTCCTGTTTATTTTATGGCAAAAACTGTAGAGTGTAAATTTGTTCAGAATTAAATATTGCATACAAAACTGCTTTTATATTTTTTATTATATTCTCGGTTTCTTCACAAGATTAAAAAGAAATGGCACTAGCCATAACTTAAGGATAAAATGTTAAAACAATATTATTTTTTTCATATTCTGTCAATATTTCTTTTTAAATGTGTTTTCGCCTGAGGCATTTGTATTAAAAATTATTAGGTTCAAAATAGTTTTATATGAATACATTATTTATTTTCCAAAAAGTATGAAAATAGGTCAGTTGCACTTAATCCACAATGTTGTCATGGCTACTGCCATTAATTAACAATAATTTTATTTCGTTTTAAAATTGCGAAGATAGGAAAATATAATAAAAAAATGTAAAGACAGTTTTGTGTACAGTTTTTAATTCCGAACACTGTAGATTTTGCAGTACAATGAAGAGGAGAACAACCAATTGCATAAAACTAAATTCTAAATTACATGTTAAATCCCTATGTTTACCCCTAATTGCCACCATCTAGTATAGAAGGTGCAATAAAAAAAAGTACATTAAAGTTAACCAGTGATAGAACTCGTCGAGAGCAACAATATTTTTTAGTAACTTTTTTTGTAAACTTTCTAGATATTGTGTTTAAAATGCTAAAAAAAGGAGATTTCGAAAAAAAAGTTAGTACATATTTCTATTACATCTATATCGTATTGAAATCATTGGGCTTGATGTGTATATTGAAAACAAATAAAACCTAACCGAACTAGAAAACAATAGTGATTACTCTTTGTTAGATAATGCAGAAGCATTTGATCTTTGATTCTGCTGAAATTTTCAGCGCCACCTACGAGCAACGTTCTGCCTCTCCATTTCGCTCTGAATATGAAATATGGTGTGATTGGTTATATCGAGTAATTGCATTCGCTCCAGAACTGGTGGAAAGAAACCAGGTACTCTCACTTTTGACCTATGTGATTATTGTTTTTTCTGTAAACACGTTCTTGCGCAATACCAAGGTCACGATACAAATGCACACGGATTTATTACAAGACTGCATTTATTACTTACTGCACTTTGAATTTATCATGCACCGTTTCATAAGCAACACTGCGTGTACGACTTTTCTTTTTGCTGTTGTAAATTTGTCGAAAGACAACTGGCCAATAAGAAATAACAGATTGTGTTACTTATTAGTCTTATTACACTAATACTGTACTTTAAATTCAAAATATGTTTTATCTTAAATCAAGTGAGGTTTTTTTTTAACAAATATCGAACATGTCCAAAAATATAAATTTTTAGGAAACAAATATTAAATATTCTCATTCTAAAACCGTTCGTTGTATGACTAGCAATTTTTGTCCATACATATTATAACAAAACAAGGTGTTCAATTTGAAATGATTTTATTTGTTTGGTTTTTTACCAGATTAAAATTATGAAAATGAAGAAGGAAATGATGAAAACGTTAAAAATATAACTTTTAAGACAAAATTCGTAATGTTATAAATGAATAAATTCATGAAAATGTGAAGTACGATCCTGTTTTAGGCGTTGTTATGTGGGCGGCAATTACATCACTACAATCCTGATAAGCGGAAGGAAAAGTTTCATTCCATTACTGTACTAAAGGCTAAGATATTATGTACAATAGTGGCTTTAACAAATTGTGTTCACACGCACCAAGAAAATCAATACCTACATACTAAAATGAATTCATCATGTTTTATTATTATTATAATTATTATAGTTTTGATTTTTGATGAGTTCTCTTCATCTCTTCCTACATAAGTACGACAGGTTTAAAAAGAATCAAATATAAAACAGTGACAAAAATAAAAAGTTTTATTGTGTTTTGTAACTTTCATTAAGAATTATAGAGTACATTGATATTTACAAATCAATATATGTATACTAGGATGGTCATTAAAAAAAATTGCTGCCACCCCATAAACTATTAGTAAGTGATTAAAAAAAAAGATCTGTGAAACCGCGATTCTGTAAATTAAAAGGGTCTCTATTAAAAAAAGAAGTTTAGAAGTCTTTTTTCTTATTTTCCTGTTAATTAAATGAGACACAATACTCATTTTTTGAACGGCTTTGTATCATTTTTGTAGAGAAATAATTTAAAATGTACATGGTTAATAATTTTTATAACATATATTTAAAAAAATAATCAATTTATAATAATTACTATTCCAGTTTTCATTTCGTAAACTGTACACGCTTTCAGTAATTACAATATGTGTAGGAAATCACGCGATACCAATATTAACATATTATTAAATACAACAATACAAAGAACGCTCAATAATTTTTATATAGATCAAAAACCTGCGAAATTGATTTTGTTAATTTATATTTTATCCTATAGGTATCATAATATATGACGCTGTAAATATAACAACGGGTATAAAAAATTTTAGTGCACATAAAATAACCATAAATATCATTCGCAAGTAGATATAATCTACTATAGTGAATGTATCTCAATCGAAGAAATTTTCCAGAAGGAAATGTCATTGCAAGACGTTTTATTTAATTTGGATATCTAGAACTTTTTATGAGGATTTTATTTGACGCATGAATATTGAGGTCATTGAAATTAAGTGATTGTCATTATCAGCTTGGTAATTGGATATTTCTATATTATACTACACTATAGACTAAAAAAAATGTCACCATAATACAAGAAATCAAAATTTTATAAATAACAATTTTCAAATTTTGTTAATCATTTTAAAGAACAAAACATTTATAATGTTTTTTAAAATGACATTGTTACGTCTTAAGTATATCCTTATTTCCTTTTGGTTTTAGTGCTGCTGAATATGCAGATATGATATTATTTATAGATTTTGTAATAGTTAACCGAAGATTATGGATAATACATGTATTGAATTGTTTTGTGTTTTGTTTAAACCTTGATTTGAAAATTAAATGTTAATTATTTATAAAATTTTGACTTCTTGTATTTTGGTATCTAAAAAGAAAAATCAGTGCTATTCAAATATCTAAAAATACATATGATATTCTATTTGAAAATTAAATTTTTGTATCAATTACTCAAAAAACGAGAGCGATATTTGTGAACTACTTCCGCTACTGTGTTAAATATTTAATTCATTTTAATTTGTCCCATGTACTCGTATACAGAATGTCCAGGATTACTTGTCCAACATGGGGATCCCGAGAACTATAAGAGATACGAAATCGGTTAAATTGGACAAAAGTTTCCCCATTAGGAGACCATTTTAATGGTGTTTTGTTATTTGAGAAAAAATACATAGGTTACTAGATGTAGGTAAAAATGTAAATTTTGCAGTTTTTTATTTTTGCAAATATCTTCCAAATGTGAAATAATACTGGATTTGAAAGTTTTTATTTTTATATGGACGACATATTGGAAAGTTGCACCATTGAAAATTTTTTTTAGCTTTCCAACCATATGTAATTTGTCTTTTTTCAATTGTTTCACACGCCAAAAATCCAACAATTTCTAAATTTATAGCTTAAAAACAATGGTTTGCAATATAACAATTGAAAAACACAATTGGAAATTTATAGATTAAAAACAATGGTTGTTACAATGAAACAAATGAAATCATCAGTCATTTGTTTAATTTTAAGTTTATAATATGTATTCATATTCCTTAATATTTCTAATATAAAAACATTTTTTATAAATTCATTAACTAAAATTATAAATGTCATTGCCCACACTGACGTCCAAATAAAAATATTACGACAATAAAATTTTAAAAACTAATTATAGAAATTATTGATAAAAATAATCAAATTGTTATTTCCAATTATGTTTTTCAATTATTTCATTGCAAACCACTGTTTTTAAGCTATAAATTTAGAAATTGTTGTGTTTTCGGTGTTTGAAACAAATGAAAACATACAAATTACACATGGTTGAAAAGCAAAAAAAATTCTCTTTTCAATGGTGAAACTTTCCAATATGGCGTCCATATAAAAATTAACACTTTGTCATCATAATTCGAAAACAAATAGTGTTAAAAATTTTTAGCATCGCCATTTGAAAGAACTTAAAAAAGTGCCTTAAAAATGTGCAAATTAAAATCCAGTATTATTTCATATTTGGAAGATATGTGTAAAAATAAAAAACTACAAAATTTACATTTTCGCCTATATCTAGTAACCTATGCATTTTTTTTTTCAAATAATAAAACACCATTAAAATGGTCTCCTAATGGGGCAACTTTTGTCTAATTTAGCCGATTTCGTGTCTCTTATAGTTCTCGAGATCCCCCATATTGGAAAAGTTATCCTGGGCAAACTGTATAGTTGATATCTCTAAAATTAATAAAATGCGATAATATATTTGGGTTTTGTAGACCGTATGTGTACAACATGGAGATTTTAATGTCACGTTAGAAGAGTAACCCGAACAACCTTTTGTTCTTATTAACAGCACAACCGACATTTACGAGTAAGATTTAATGCACTATATGAATTAGATTTTAGATTCATGATTTATTCGTTCTAGTACCCTTGAAGTTTTTAATTTGTATTTGATTGCTGTGCAAGTAATCTCGATGGTAACAGAGAAATTTCAATGCAGCCAGCAGTAAATATTTAAAGAAAAGTATTACAATTAAATGTTTCATATATTAACAATTAAATGGCTTATATAAATTCGAGTGGTATATTCAAATCGATGTAGGTATCGTATCTGAAATCTATGATTATAATATACATTTTAATAAAAACAGAATAGTTTTGTTATCGGTTTTCATAATTTTTTATATTAAATTAGAGAAACGATATAGGTATGTTATTGGTATAATTACATGATTTCATGTTTCTCGATATACATACATACATATTTGTGACATCAATCTTCCTACACAGGATGTCCAGGATAACGTATCCAATATGGGGATATCAAGAACTATAAGAAATACGAATAGGACAACTTTTGTTTAAGTAAGTGAACCGACTTCAACTTTCTTATAGTTCTTGAGATCCCCATATTAGACAAATTATCCTGAATATTATGTATGAATATACACAGTGTAGCTATAAAGTTTTAGGACTTCCCTTATAAATAAACAAAAGCCGTTATATCATCAAATGACAATTTATTCTTCAATATATATTCATTCTAGATCCACACAGCGCTTGGCGCGATTCTCCAGTCCATTCATTGCGTTTTGGAAGACTAAAACTAGAATGCTATTCAATACCTTGAAAACGATGGTTTAATTGTATGTTACATCGTCGTAACGGCTCCATTTCAGCTTCAGTTTTAGTTTGGGGAAGGAGAATAGGCAGCCGGGGCCAAATCAGAAGCATACGTAGGATGCTGCAACACAGTGACATTTTTAGAGAAATTGACTCACGATTGTCATCATGCGCGCGCAGTACTTTTGTTTTTCTTTAAAATTTCGACGATAGTCAATCCAGCTGTTTCTTTGTTGATGTTCAACTGCTCTGCAACCACCTTAATCGTAACACGTTGATCTCAAACTAACAGCTGTCGAACTGATTTGATGTTTTCCGTGTTTCTGCTTCATACGGGGCGGTTCCTCTTTGGGTCATCTCTGTTTTCATTGTAAAAACGTTTTTGCCAACCAAAAACGTTTTTGCCAACCAAAAACGTTTCAACGAATCAATGAGGCATCCCCAAACGCTTTATAGATCAAACCAAATGATAAGGTTGGTATCTTTGCACAAACGAAGAGACACAATTTGATTGCGTACCGCTGTTCGACGGATGCATCCATGACGAGGAAAATCTAAGAAATCAACAAACTACGCCCATATGAGAACTGTACTGAACCAATATTGATAAAACTTGAGGGGAATGTTGATGAAGGTTATTTAAAAATAGTTGGGGTGTCAATTCATAGATGGCGCTGTTATTTGGTACTACAGAAAATCAGTCGTAAATCTTTATAGCCACAATGTGAATGGCGCAACCCTGACATTTCTTTTATTCTGTGACCAATAAGAGGGTACGGGTAAATGTGTGATAGGGTATGCTATCTAGAGGTACCTTGGCTACCTGCTGCTACTGGACGGCCTATGGCGTTCGGAGCGATCAGGACGATCATGGCGTTCGTGACGTTCACGCTCACGACGTCCGCCGCCTATGGCTACGTGACGGGGAGTATGACGACGCTCAGTCATTGGTGATACCTCGTTTGATTCCGTTGACGAGTCCAGACGGAAAATATCTGAAACAGATGAAAAACATTGTCAAAAAATGAACAAATCGCATAATTTATATATGAACAAAAGGGTATAGATTATTATTTCTTGAAAAGCTCTACTTGACTTTTAATAATGCAGTGATCTACAGTGTCCACTTATACGAATTTAAGAACACAATTCTTTTGTACGATTTTTTTACCTCGGGAATGCTTGACAGGAACTCGATAGTTGGTACCACCAGAACCGGAACATTCATTGCAAGGGCTTCCACTCGTATCCTCCGATTCTGAATCAGCGCGGTGAGGGGTTCGATCGCCTCGCATTCGCATTTGTTGCTGCCGGATGCGATGATCAACTAAGAATCAAATTTGGAACATACAAGATATTAGTAAAAAGCTAATTATTAATTATTTCAAAGTTAGTAATTATAATTAAAAATACCAACGTCAAATACAAAATATTAAATCAAAATAGTATAGCTGTCAATGTGCGCATTCGATACAGTATTGATTAATACTAACAGTAAATTTCTTCAATCTTTCTTGTCCTGGGTAATAAAAAATTATGAATTAGAATATCGACACAGAATACTTTTTTGCTTTACAAAAACTTGTTAACTATTTTTCTGAAAAATAATTAGGGAAGACAATATTTCAGCATAGTAAAATTAACATTGAAATCGCAATTTTACTAGTTTTTAGTTTACTATAATTAAAAATTTCATTTCTACAATACTTGCATTGTTTGTTGTTCGTAAATTACTACTACATATTTTAATTGTTTTGTATACTCTATTCTATTCTGTGTCCTAGTACCTTCTTCAAATTTACAAGTTAAAGAAGGTAGATGTACCAATTATTACCATGTTCTTAATATTGCCATATTTCATAAACTAGTTAGTCAGCTCGTCCCCTAATTGTCGATGGCAGGATGGCACTGGCAGCATATTGAAACAAACAACGTAAGTACCATGGAAATACTCGTACAAACAGCCTTCAATAATCTTTACAACATAGCAATGTGTATTTCATCCGTTCCTGTTATAAAAACATACAAAATTGTGATGAGAGTTATAAGCTAGATATTTAACCTCGATTATTACGGAGTGTGAACGTGTAACCTAATTTCGTAAATAAAATTTCGTTTAACTCACTTTAAAAGGTGAATAAATCAGCCATCGCCATTTTTGTATGGCCAGGGTTTTGTTTTCTATGCGAGAAAGAGATCACCAGATCCAAGCTCGGATTCATGGTACTAGGCGATCTGGGCACTATTTTGCCCCCCCCTCCTTTTTTAGTGTAAAGGTAAAGTACATTTTAGAAAAAAAGATATGACTTTGTTTAAAACAAATAAAATACATTACCTACTGGGTATTCAATAATAAATCTGTTAACAATAATAAATTATTACATTTCGTTGTCCTTTGCGCTCCCAAAAATTATGCGCACTGGGCTCGGGCCCAGCGGGTCAATATATAAGTCTAGTACTGCCAGGCCCCAGGCCGACATGCGATTGTACTCTGCATGTAACAAATACGTCCATAAAGAGTACATGGAACTCACCAAACACGTAAAAAAATTAATTACCTAAAAATCTATTTTTAAGCGTTCACATTATGGCTTAAAAAATATTTATAAATTGTAATTTGCCTATTTCCACATTATTTTATTGTTAAAAATAACTGTTTCTTTTTTTGTTAATTCTGCGGAAATATTTGGAACCTGTCATGTCCCAAATATTGCCAGTTTGTAATTTTTTTTATAAATAATTACAACTTTATTTCACTTTCGTTTATTTTTCGAATATTTTATACGCTTACAATACAAAGACATTATTTTTTACGTACAGAACATTACAAATAAATTTGAGTGAAATAAAAAATAATATGTCTTGGCATGACAATATTTGGCACACGTATGTTACTTGAATTACTATTTAATACTTTTAAAACGAGCAATATTTTAAAAACGACAGACATACAACAATTTTTTTGAAATTTCTCATCGTAGGCATGGGCATCGTTTAAGGCGGGCAAATGGGAATGGGGGCACTGCACTGCCCGACAAATTTGTTCAAAAAACTACCTATCGACAGTTCAAAGTTCAAGTGACATTTTATACATGAGCGTAAAAAAACATCCAGTTACCAGCTGTTTTATATTTAATTTTCTTAATAACCCTAAACCGAGCCCTAAACTAAATTTTAGAATATCTATTTTTATGAATTCTTTTACTTTTTTTCGCAAATTACGTAACGACGCCCATGATCGTACAGATATGGATATACATCCTTTGTGCTTCTGTAGGCCAACGATATAATTTACTTATTTCTTTATTAAATATAAATTATATACAATTTCTTCGAAAAAACGAAATCATCTCTCTTTTGTCTGTCGAAGTTAACCGGCCCCGTATTTCATACAGTTCAACAATTTCCAAAAAGATCTGTTTAAGTCGAAATATTGTCTTTCATGGATTTCTGTTAAAGAAATCATTTGTAAAGGTCTATTTTGTTGTAAAATTTGTAAAACCTTAATTTATTTTCTCGTTGTACATCTGTCTGCTTTAACGATCTACAAATAATTTTCCCATGTAAATTTCTACTTTACTGACAAAATAGAAAGTAATCATTAACAAACAATAAACTCAAGAACTTGTAAATTTGCTCGATTTCAGAAATTTACGAATCCGAATGTGATTAAAAATACGAAACAAAATGCAATTCGACAGCACGTGAATTAAAGAACAAATTTTTTGCTTGCGGCATCGAAAATAAAGCAAGGTCTAATGCGTGCTGACATTTAAATTCATAAATGTTAATTTTGTGTAACAAACGCTGAAAGTAAATTGCCCGCTACCGCGAACTATAAATATAGATATATAAAACAATGTAACACATTAGAATATATACATATATATTATTCGCAGAATTAATGGGTTGGTCGGATACTGACATATTCATATACAATTTTAATTATTCATACCAGTTTAAAGTTAATTAATACATCATCAAGTTATCCATGGGTTTCAAGTTATAAATGATATTGGTATTTTAATTAATCGAAAAGTAAAAATAATCTAAATCTAAATGACTTTACAATAAACTGAAGCAATTTTTAAATGTCAATGATATCTATAAGAAAAACAATGTACAAATTAGCGAAATATATACCGTAGTATAAGGCAAGGTTAAATTCAAAGTCAAATTTTTGGCTTTTTGATTTTACCGCGCACCTTTGAAAATAAAGATCTTACAATATAAATTTTTACAGAACTCATGTTATAAATATTGTATTAATTAAATTATCAGGGTGGCCAACAGTCAGAGAAAGTTAGGGTTTCATGGAATAGTTAGGGTATTTAGTATTTCCTTCAAAAATCATGGAATTGTCGTGAATTTTATTAATAGGGATCAATATATTTTTTTTTTATAGGATGAACTAAGAATTTTAGCGCACACCCGACTTAAAAATTTAAAAATTTCAGAATTTGGAATATGACGTTTCATATTCTCACCAGTGGTCAAGCGTGCATCTCCTTTTTACAGTAAGGCAACTAATATTCCGAAATTGAACCATACTCATCGCGGTTACTTTTTCAGTAACCGGTTGTATTTTCGGAACGCGGTTATTGAAAGCTGGTAAATTTTCTGTAACCACGCTAACCGCTCTAGATCGGCGATTGTGAAGCGGTTACATTTTGGCGCATGACAAGTGAACACTAGTACCAAGCCTCCATAGCTTTTAACTATTTTATATTTATCAAGTGGAGATTAGCTGTTACCTGGTCCGTTTTTTCAGTCCGGTATTGGTAACATTGTAACCGCGGTTAAACCGTACCGTAACCATTTTAGTGATTACCATGATTTAATTTCGGAACACGTTATAAATTGGTTCGGATATTAAACGACACACAAACTTTCAATCGCTTGTAGTTCGCGAATGAATTTATATGTAAATTATATTTTCTTTTTCACTAGTACCTACAATGTTATTTGAAACTCGTGTAACATTGAAATAAATCTTCTGCTTCCTTAGTATATTTTTAAATAATGTACAAATTTGAAATTATTACAATATATTTAGCATTAGTAGATAAATATGAATTGTTTATAAATTGCAAGGTCTTCTGACTCCAGAAGCGTATTTCGTATCAAGTAAAATGACTACCGCAATATATAATTAATTATAAGAATTATTTTTTAAATTGCTTACCTGTATTGTAGTATCGATGTTTGTGATGCCAATTTCGCTTATCCCCAGATTTTGGGTAAATAATGGCATTATGATCTTCATTCTCTAAATGCCCGAATGTCTTAAACTGCATGGTGTAGTCTAGAGTAGAAGTTGTTACAGATCTACTATTATTTCCAGGTACGCTGAAAGTTGCATAGGGACTTATTTCATACATCCCTGGAAGGAAGACAATAAATAGGAAAAAAGGACAATTTTTATACGAGCCCAAATCCATATTATTTCGGCTGGTCTACATTTTCAATAAACAAATTATAAAACCCAGGTAAATAGTGAGAAATTTCTACAAATTTCTTTCGACTCGTTTAAAATATAGATTTTAAACTTACAAAAGTTGAATATATTATTCAAGTATTCCACCATTTAATATTGGGTTACATCGCCTTTAATAGTAATAGCAGCATTAATTCTATTAGGGATTGTATCCCTAAGCCCTGCAAATTTTTTAGGTGAGTATTGTTCCATATGTCTTGAAAGGTAAGTTTACTGTAGACACTGGATTTTTACGCCAAAGTAAAGGGTCTCACCTGTCGAAGTATTATCACTCGTCATTTGGCCCACAGTTTTTAAAAAGTTTTAGTTTATATTTAAAGTAGCTGAAAGAATTTTGTAGAAAAATCTAACCATTTGCGTAGGTTTTATAATTTGTTGAAAATGTAAATCGACCGAACTATTATGAGTTTGAGCTCATATGTGGTTCAATACAAGAACAACCAATGTCAATGCTTGACTAAAATTAAATTTTTTTTTTATGTGCTTTAAGTTTAAATCACAGAATTAATGACATTTGTAATCAACAATAATAATACAGAATGCCAAGTTTCACAGAATGGTACCTACTTTCAATATTATTTACACTGAAGATTTCTCGTTGATTTTAAATTACTAATTCCCAAAATGATAAAATTTATAAGTTAATAATTAGTTCAGATAATATCGAAGGACGAATTATATATTTTTAACGTCGCGAATGAAATATATTAAATTGCAACAATTTACAGACATTATACGTTTGTATGTAAATTTTTGTTCTTTGTATCAGCCAATAAAAGAAGGTACGGTTCTGTTTAAAATCAATATGTCACCTAGTGTTCTATTGGCGAACCAGTCTTTAAACTAAAAGTCTATAAACACAACATTTAAACCTTTTACGATTTTACGAACACTGTAAAATTACAAAAACATTCTTTCAAATAAATTACTTTAATAGTTTTTGTTTCTTGCGGGTGGTTTCCTATAGAATCAAATCCTCATTTATTAAAACATTCAATAATTTTTAGTCGAAATCAAAGCAAGGCCGCATTTTTGTTGGTGTCAATCAAAAATTGAACAACCTTCATACAAATAGGAAACTGATCGACCTTCGCAAGTCAGACGTGCTCCAAAAGTAATATCTGGCACTCGATCGTTGGTATTTGTGAACCCACAATTTATAAAAGTTGAATTATATCAGGCGGAACTACAAGCTTTCAATGTTAACACACGACCATAAGTCGAGATATGAAAATTATTAGTCATTGTATGTGTATGATTTTAATTAATAGCTAGTTGTTTCCATGCAATTTGTATGCGGCAACTTTAACTATAAAATATGTAGGAGAATTCAAATTTATGTACATGGCAAATCAAAAATATATGATATAGAAGTCATAATTTAATCAGGACCAGGACTTTATTTATAAAACTAGGTGCTTATACCCGGTGTAGAAATGAAATATGGCGCATAGCGATTTCAATGTTATTTTTTTAACACTGCTATATCTCTTTACCTATTCATTTTAGCGCATAAAGGGTAAGAATATAAGTTAATCAGAAATTAAAAAGGTATCCTATAAAGGCAACTTACTTACATAATCATTCATATTTCACGAGATATTAATTAAATAATATTAAATGTTCTTTTAGTAAAATCGTTAGAGTGCTTTCAAAAATGAAACAAGTAAATTAAATAAAATATTCACGTTGATGTTTGTTGTATAAATTCCAAACAGATTGAGTTTATACCTAAAAGAAATTATACGACAAATAAAAAATGTTAAAGTGAATATTTTATTTGTTACTTGTTTCATTTTTCAAGGCACTCTAACAATTTTTCTAAAGAACATTAAATTTTATTTAATTAATATCTTGCGAAATAGGAATGATTATGTAAGTTGCCTTTATAGGATGCTTTTTTAATTTCTGAACAACTTATATTCTTACATTTTTACGCTAAAATAAATAGGTAAAGAGATATAGCAGTATTTAAAAAATAACGTTGAAATCGCTATGCGCCACTTTTCATTTCTACACCCGGTATAATAGTAATGCAACGGATCGTGAATTAGACGGATAGACGATTATTTTAAAATCGGATATGTATGAGCAAATATAGCGGGTGTTGGCGGTTAAGGATGAATATAGGAATTTAACATAGGATTTTAGTTTTATGCAATTTCCTGCTCTTCTTTTTAGTTTACAGAAAAACTGTAGAGTGCAAAGTTGTTCATGTTAAAGTTGCACACAAAAGTGTTTTTGCAATTTTTATTATGAATTTAGTTTCTTCGCAATTTTAAAAAGAAATTTCAAAATATTTGTTAAATCGTAGCTATCGCCATGACACGTGTTATCTTTTTTCTGGTTTTCACAAATTATTTATAACCGTCAAACGTCAATTTAACTTATGAAGAATAAATCCCGTATCGTTTGATACCTATTTCCACCGTAATAATTCTTTTTAATAACGACACATTCCTCATTCGAATAAAGAGTTATTATTTAATTTACTTTTCACAAAAAAAAAAAAATGACAATGTGAATAAAATAATACTAAAATAATATTGTTAACAGATATTTTGAAATTACTTTTTAAAATTGCGAAGAATCTAGAAACATAATTTTTTTAACTATTAATTCTGAACAACTTAGAACTCTACAGCTTTTATCGTATAATGAATAGGAGAACAGGAAATTGCATAAAACTAAAATTCCTTGATAAATCCCCATGTTCACCTCTAACCGCCACCACCCGTTATATTGAATTGATAAGTAGAAACTTGCACAAGTTTGGCGCTTTGTTGGTGTTTTTTTTTACGTTTTACATTATACCGGGTGGGTATTAAAAAACGAATCCTGTTTGAAACTCCATAACTCCGGAGTACATTGAGATATCGATTTAAATTTTTTATCTCTATTAGACAAACGGTTG
The DNA here is from genome assembly GCA_963082715.1 of Harpalus rubripes. NCBI lineage: Eukaryota > Metazoa > Arthropoda > Insecta > Coleoptera > Carabidae > Harpalus > Harpalus rubripes. The sequence goes on along the minus strand of OY720458.1, from coordinate 20,552,963 downwards.
GATAGTATACGTAGCAAATTTCAAACATTTATACAGAAAAACAAGTGAATAGCGATTTCCTGAATTTGCCATTCAAATCTACTATTATACGTTGATAATTTTATAATCGTTTAAACGAAGTAGGCTATTAATAAAACAAATGAAACTGTCAGTGACATTTCGAGTTTTGCTCTAAGTTTTATTCAATTATCTCGAAATTTCTTCTAATAAGGGCCATAAGCACTTAACATGGGAAAACGGTTTTTCTTTGCGCTGTTTGGCCAATTCGTTTTAGACAATAATGCTTTAAATAAATGTTGTAGAGAATTAAATTCTACATTTTATTTTGGGATCTCGTGGTTGCGTGCCTGAGTATCTGGTCACAAATCTGGGGAACCGGGTCCGATCCCGATTCGTTTTAGACAATAATGCTTTAAATAAATGTTGTAGAGAATTAAATTCTACATTTTATTTTGGGATCTCGTGGTTGCGTGCCTGAGTATCTGGTCACGAATCTGGGGAACCGGGTCCGATCCCGATCGACGCCAAATATTTCGAATTTTAAATGGCACAAAATTGATTCCTGTGGAGCACTCTCCACGCCAGCAATGAGTGCCCGTGAGGTGACGCCTAGTAAACGCCCACACGGTACAAATATGTCATCATCATTACCGATATCTGCATACAAAGCGGATGGGCACACCCAGCAATGGGTAATATGCCGTGATATATATATATATATATATATATATATATATATATATATATATATATATATATATATATATATATATATATATATATATATATATATACGGGTGTAAACGAAACTAGAAAACGCGACTTTTCTCGGAAGTTATTAGAGATACAAAAAAAATATTATAAAACAAAGTTGTAGGAGACCAAGGGAGGTACCCTATTACAGAATAAAATATATTTTTAAACCAGTGGTTCTCAAGTTACAACACAAAGTTATATTTGCTTAAATGGGATGGCATATAGTTTTTACGCCCATTCGATACAGTATTTTTTTCTGAATTCAACCATGTAATTATTTTATATCCTTACATAATAAAAATATTGAGAAAAATTTAATTAAAATTTAAATAAATTTTATTTTTATAGTTATCTTACAGTAAGCTGTGTATGAAAAACAATTGAGCTTAAATTAAAGTAAAACAAATATTTGTTAATTACCTTATAAATAGTGTTTTATCTGCAACAATAAGAATTATTATACACTAAATAATTGAAATTGACAAATATCAGAGGTTTTGTTTTTCGTACATGAAGTAATTTTTATAAAATTTTAAATTTAATTTGCATGGTTACGAAACTAGTGAAATAATAATTATGTGATTATTGAAACAGATGCAAAATTTATTTCCCTACAACATTTGTTTGAAACATTATTATCTAAAATTTAAAGGCTACTTTTGAGCAAGGAAAAATTCTTTTGCAGTTTTCGTGTTACACCCGATATATGATATATGTAGGTACGTATTTTCAAACATAGATTAATTTGGGTCTTGTAGGATTATTAACGAACACCTTTAGTTTGTTTCTGTGCTTGATTGATCTCATTTCAAAATGACCGATTTTTGTATTTATATACAAATGTATCTATACTTTCCTGTATTATACAAAAGTTATGTCTTTAAATTTGAATGTACAAACTTCATTAATGAAAGGTTCGTATATTATAATAGCTTTTATAAAAACCCACATGAAATACAAATAATTGAAAGGCTTGAACTTATATTTAAACAATTTTAAGAATCTAGTATTACCTTTGAACAATTACTTGCAATTTCTTACTAAATTATTTAAATTTTCAATGCAGTATACATTTACTTTTGTCCATGAAATACCTGATATCTGATAATAATTCAAATATAAACTATTTGTCAATGCATACCTACTCGAATTATTTTTATTAATTAGTTGATGTAAATAAATTAGATAAAAACTGAATCACCTTTTGGAACACCTATATAATTCAACGAATTAGATTCGGTTTCTGTAGGCAATTATTGAGAAAATTAAATTTATTTAATTATAGAGCATTAAAATCATCCTATTTTCTACTGTTAGTTTCTAATAGCAATATAAATTTTAATCAAAGCAATTAACTAAAACTGTATCATTATAGAGATAAAGAAACGAATTTCTGGTATTAATTAAACCATTAATACCAGAGTAAAAAAATGTTCAAATTTTCGGACAAAACACTAGATTACAAATTAGTAAAATAAAAAAAATATTGCTTACCTGATGCATCGTCCGCTGATAATTTGTCCGACGTCTTAACCGGAGATGACGTGTACACTTGCTGACAATTCCTCCGGTTGTCCCTTTCAACTGTTTTTTCATCAACTGTTTCTTCTTCTTGTTGTTCGTCTTCTTCTGGATTTCTGGAGAAACAGATGAATATAGAATAAAGAAAAAGAAAATCAAAATAGTTTAGTACCCTCGTTTATTTTGTATGGAGTACCAGAGAAAAAGTCCGCAAACGATCAGAATTAAAATAATAATTAACGAAACAATTAGAAGAGAATGTTTATATTCGTAGTTGTCTTGGGAGGAATCTTCAATGAAGTTTGGAGGGAATGGTATTCTAGCTGTTAACAGAAAAACAAAAAGGTTTTCACGCCATTATTGTAACACTGAAATAAAATGGCTGTGCCTAGCTTCCCGCCAAAGGGAGCGCAGTATGGTCCCGACTTCAGCTATGACTTCTTATTTATGACTACAGAAATTATATAGTTCATATTTCTCTAAATATAACAATAATCAAACCTAACGCAAAAAACTCCGCCCGAGTTTTCCAAGTGTGATTAGGTTAGGTTATTGTTGTTTGTTGCTATATTTAGATACATACACGTACCAAATTGTAAAACCGTTAAATCAAGGAAGGTATAACAATCTGGCCGCGTTTTAATAAAAGTCGGGTTTTACAATCAGGCTACGACATATATAAAAATCTCATCTCGACCATTTCTGTCGTGACAAATGAGACATCATAACTGAAGCCGGGATCAGACTGCGGTCCCTTTGTTGGGATGTTATTCATAGCAAAATTAAATTTCTTTTACCTCCCGTAATGGTCAGGGTAGCAAAATTATATACCCCACTAACAACTCCTGCGTCATTTTCTGCTGTAACCCTAAGTTGATACCAAGTTCCAGGCATCAAATCCTGTATGAATAACTTCTCTTCTAATGCGCTGCTACTAATTAGCATCCATTTATCATCTCCCAAGATCCTGTACTCTACTGCAAACTGCAGAATAGAACATCCCCCATTAGGCCAAGCAAACAGATTTATTTGGAGAGTAGTCGAGTTGACCAATAGGAGATCAGTATCTTTAGCAACTAAGGGACGACCGCCTTTAGTACTAACGGTTACTAAGTGTGAAGGGGAACCGTTTCCAACACGATTATGGGAAATTAAGAACATGTAGTAAGTAGAACCGCACTGCAAGTCTTCGAAAGTGTAGGATAGTATTTCCGGAGAGAGTTCCAAAGTTTTCCAGTCTTCTGAGCCCTTTTTGCTACTGAGGGTGTATCCTGGAAAGGAAAGAATAGTTTGGAAGGTGGTCCAAATACGAGATTTTTAATCGGAATCGAAACGTACAATAATAGCAAAAGAAAAGAAGAAAAAAATTTATGCCACCAATAGGATTTTCCACGATTTTTATATGATAATGTAGAGATAAAAATATTAGACCCATATTATTTATATTGCATAAAAATTTATGGTACGGGAGAAAAATGCAAAAGAATTTTGCAATTTGCCATGACGTCATCCCATGACGTCACAACCCCAGCAAGATCTTGGCCAGCCCTAGCAAGAAAGAAAGCTTGATGAACTATGAGATAGAAACACTTGTGTCAAATGAATTTAGCTACAAAAGTTAAGAGCGGGAAAATTCAACGTAACCCACAAATAACCTGCACTGACTTACATCCGCGTGTGATCCACGTCAACTGGGCGATAATTGATTCAGCACGTGTGTGCTTTTTATTTTTATGTATTTTTAATTAAACGCGTAAGCTTAACCACAGTTTTCGTGTTACACACGTGTATTTTATCTCTGAACGTTAATAAAAATAATTAGCAGTAAAAGTCACCAAAAAACACCAACAAATGAAATAACTTCGTTGGGTGACCTCGTTAGGGTTGTGGCGTCATTTGGCGACCGTTTTGAACATATGTATTTTTCAATTTAAATTTCATTTATAAATACTATATAATTTGTCATTATTTTTATTTTATATTAATATACTTTATACTACAATTTATTTGCAATACTAATTTCTTCAAAACCCGTTGGCTTCGAAAACCCTATTGAGGATTATTTAGAAAAACCATACAAATTTTCAGTCAAAAAAATCTTCTCATTTAACATCTCCGTATAAAGGATGTTAATGTACACGTGTTACAAATTTATAGGGTATATAGGAGATGCAAAATAGACTAACTTTTACTAATAAACTCATATCCGGAAACACACCGTTTTCGAGCTTAGGTTCTAAAAAAGTAATTTTAGTTGGCTGTGACCTGTTTATTTTTACTTATAGAATTGATTTTTTTTAAGTAATTTTATTCATTTTTCTAATAAATATTAAAATAATTGCTCAAAATTACGATCACTAACTTCTATAAGAGCAATGCACCTTCAAAGCATATTTTGATACTATACTCGTGTAGTGCATCGGCAACGAAGATCAGCCATACCACTACAACGAGCTTAACGTAATCGCGAACAGTGTGCTTATGTTTAATTCATCTACAATTCAATGCTACAAGTTAAAATAAACAAAAGTAATAACTGAAGTACTTAAAATTCAGGTAGATAATTATTCTTTTGAGAACTTGTAGCTCGAAAACAGTGCGTTTCCGAATATGACTTTATTAGTAAAAGTTGGTCTACATTTACCCTATACATTTGAACACGTATTCATTAACACACTGTATAAAATGAGCATGGAAAAAAGGCGTTGTTTAAAATTTTATTTTGTAGATACAATATTTATTTTTTAAAAATAATAATAAAAAAATCTGGACCTTTTTTGGTTTTTGAAGAAATTCTGCAATTACCCGATAAAATAAAATAACGAAAATGAAGAAGGATATAATGATTATTCAATTAACCAATTAACAGATTACTGCAATTTACAAAAAAAAAGAAAATAACCTGAACAGCTAGTCCGTTAAACTAATTTTTTCGATTAATCGGTAAGCAGGTTATAATCCAATAGTACGCTATTATGATTAGTCCAGTTTACTGTCTCCTTTTTAAAATTAATGAATATATACTTTTGTTAACCTAAGAATTTTTTTAAAATTTTAATATAGTATACTACTATTATTCGGTTAGTCAAACAGCAAATCACAGTTTAGCTGGATAACCATGGTTAATAATCACTGTTAATCGGTTACTATTTTCTACAGTTGATGTTCCAATTATTTCATGTAAAAAGGTAAAATTAATTTATGCCAAATTGTTTTTTATAATTTGTTGATGTACAATGTGATTATGAAAATAAAAGTATGCACCAAATGCAATCAGTAAAACTATTTACTATTAATTTTATTATTTGTGTGAATTGATTGAAGCAGTTACAAAAACCCATGGTCAGCATGGCATGAATTTAATAATTTGATTAATTAAAATAAATTTAATGGGTTCAACTTTTTATTTGTTTCTCATATTTAGAATTATTATAAATCCAGTACTAGTTTAGAACTAAATTATTTTTTTATAAATATCACTGCAAAAATACTTGTTAATATAAGTTCTTATTGTCTATATGTGAATGGAACAGACATTTTATAAATTACATTTAATTGCAGCTAAGAAAAATGAGAAACGTTATTAGCTATTATATTTTGTAAATCACATTCGAGTTGCATGTGAGTTAGGAATACTATATTTACAATGAGCAAGGCCATCGTTAATTTATCTTTAATAATTTGAGTAATTCGAAGGTTTTCTAAAGTTTAACATAATTTTATTGTGTTTATAACATGAGATACTATCTGTAAACAATGCAGATATAAACAAATCACTAAAACTTATCGTAGAATCAACTGCGTTTAGAAAGTAAAATCGAAAAATTTGCATAAGCATCGTGTGGTTGAAAATTGAATAGTTTAAAATTAAAGTGTATACCGACTTTATTTATTTTTTGCGACAACAGTAATTACGAGTATTTCTGTGCTTTATTTTTTACGCTTTCATTAAGATTGTAATTAAAATAGTTAATTGTTATGTAAGTTGATATTGTCGAAAATGTCACGAATTTCCTCACATTTGTTTGCAAATTTTGAAACGTAATTATTTTATCAATGATCAGGAAGTACGGACTGATTTCCGAAGTCTTCATTAATTTCACTTCCATTTAAAGCGAAAACAAACAAAATTACTGACAACAATTCAAACACTTAAAAAGTTAGACAAATATAATAGGATCCTCTACCATAGAAACAAATTAGAAACTGGGCCATTTATATTAAAACTAGACCTTAAAACTGTATGAAAACGACTATCAAAAGTTATTAGTTTTTAATCCTCTGCTATAGCTTATTTGAAATATGTAACCCATTTTCAAGTAAATGAATGCAAAAAATAAAGAGAAAAGAGACAACGGAACTAAATAATATTCGATTGAATTCATAATGCTACGACAAATTAAAACAAATAAACACGTGCGTTTGTATAAAAATGAAAAATATGTTCAATGACGTACGGACGTAGGCTGCCAGTGACAATCAAAACTTTGACTATAATATATATTTTATTAAATTGCTTATTATACATGAATATTTCCAATTATTGAACACGAAAGTTATTTTAAATATATTCATATGTTTTTATAAGTTATATCATCAATTTATGTGACTCCTCAGTTTGCGAACAAAATTAACTCAGCATCTATGTCATAGGATATTTAAAAAATGATTGCTGCTTAACGAATAACAATTAAGACTTTCTAAAAATACAGATTGCTTTTTATTTAGATGGTTTCATAAAAAACTAAAAACAAAATAGTCGATAACCCCATTGAAAAATTTTATAAAAAAAAAATTCAGAGAACAAAAAATAATTCTCATTTCAGAATTGTTTGTTTTATGTCTGTGACAATTTTTCTTCATACATATAATAAGCATAAAATAGAGTCTTGTTCAGACTTACCTTGTATGGTGGCTCCACCATCATCGGGTTGTTTCCATTTTAACTTCACGCTATTGGTCGTACTGTATTGTATCTCCAATACTGGTTGACTTGGTGGCAGCAGAACAACCAATGAGTAAGTTACTTCATCTTCTCCAAACAAGTTCTTTGCTGAGCAAGTGAAATTCCCTGCTAAAGATGGGTCTGCGCCTAAGAATTAGTAAAACAGAAACAATAGTTGGTTATTTTTATTTCTAAAAGATATAGGGATGCGTCTTCAAAATATTGTTACGGGAATACTTTAGCTATTCGAGAAAGACTCCATCATAGATTTTTTCAGAATATGCACATTAAGCGGATCGTCTAGTCTTCGGTCTACGCTTTTCCAAATGAACGAAAAGAGGCTCTAAATTATTGTTAATTATGCAAAATCTGTTACAAATATGTAACTTATTTTTGTCATGTTATTAAAAAATCTTGATATTAAATCTGTAAGTTTTTATTTATACTTTAGCGTTGAAAATACGAAAAAACACGTCTCAGCTTTTTACTAATTATGGCTGTATTTAGCATTTATTTGTAATAAAATTTAAACCCGCACTCTTAGAAACATGATTTTTTTAATTCGAATAATTACCTTGAAAATTCACTAAAAATCAACAATTTTAGAGCTTTGTCACAGACATAAGAACAATAATATTGCAAAAATAAAACGCTCCAGACATAATACCAAGTTTTCTTAATAAATATGTTAAAATGAGTAACAAATTCCTAATAAATTTCGCATAATTGGTAGAATTGTATTATTATTATTATTATTATTATTATTATTATTATTATTATTTATTACACACTTTTTCATACATTTTTGTATATATGTGGTGATTTGATGACGATGAAACAGTTTTTCCTTATATGGTTTATATTTTTTAACATTTTACACGTAGTAGAGGATGAAATTATGAAAGACGCACACACCAGCCATGCCTTATCCGGGATTCAAACCCAGGACTCTTGGAGCGTGAAGCGAGAGCGCTACCGCTACTCCACCTGGTAGAATTGTAGAGCCTCTTTTAGTTCATTTGGAAGAGCCTAGACGATCCTCTTAAGGCCCCTTTCAAACAGTCCGATACCATCTAAGGTTTTGCAGGCGAGCAGGGGGAAGAAGCTCTGAAGAGGCTAATGGGTGGAGCTAAATGTTCCCCACTCTTAAAATTTTGCATCTGCCGATGTCATTGTGTCATTGAATATGTTTGCCTTAGTAGACATCGGTAAGAAGGTGGATGATGTCGCTGAGCGACATATAATTATGTACGTAAATATTGAACAATAAACTTTATGCAACACCGACTCATACATGTTATTATGGTTATTTAAAGAATAATTGAGAAGTCTCGGAAAAATATTTTAAGGTCCTTAGAATCCAATTTTAACATTTTCACGATGATGTCTGTGTGCATGTGTGTGTGGATCCTCCACTCTCACTCAAATACCATCATTCAGAAAATTTTGATAACTTGTATTTCAAACTTTTTCTGTAATAGAAAGAGTCCATTAGATTTTTGTGAAAATCGGATAATCAGAAAAGGCACTTTACTAGAAGCTCAAAATAATTTTTCTTCGAAAAATACCTTTAAATATATTTTTTTCGAGATTAATGTTATTAAAAAAATTAATGATTTATGGTACCGTCTTTTAAACTGCAGTCGTCACGATCATTAGTCGTTAGTTCTTGTATTGTTGTTTACCATTTATTATTGTGTAAATAAATAAGTTCATCTACCAGTTCTTAGTTTTATTTATTTAAGTTCTCCCAAGTATTTTCAGTCATTGCGGAAGAGTAAGTATTCTGTGTGAATATCGTTTATCTTGTAAATTAATCTTTTTCATACTCTTTGTATTGAGTCCTGCTATCCGAGGACTTTTAAAACACGGATGGTGGTGGCAGTGATACCCTTGATCCAAATTAAGTTTTACATTAATTAAATTAGTGTTTCACTTGTGGGCCAAGTATTGAAACAAACCGTTTTAAACGGGTAACAGGAAAGAGTTATATTCAAAATTGTACCTCGCATTCTGTTACATAAAAGTGGTGAACAGCGGTGGGATCTAAAGTTTTTCTTTCGCGAAGAACTACCCACTCAAACCAGTATAAAATCATCAAATTTGTTTTCAAAATTGAAATAGATTACTGTGTGTAGTTATTTTATTTTGAATGGTAGATGTCGAGCGCTAAATCGATATAGATAGAGTTGTAATTAATACTGTGTGTGTTAATTGTCATAGAGGTAGTTGTCGTACCTTTTAAAACGACAAGAGAGTTTTTGTTACGCGCCAGTAAATACTTGGAGTATTTATTACGGTCAAGCAGGTAGTTGCCAAGCCTTTAAATTGGTAAGAGTTGTAAAACAACAAATTTATTTTGGGGCGTATTGTTCAATATTGAGTAATTTAGCATGGCGCAAGACCAAATTGGTTCAGTAAATATGAATGATCAATTGTTATTAGATTACCTTGTGGCGGTATCATCCATGTCGGGAATAAACACAAAAATCCCCTTATTTTCGGGAAAACCCGACGATAGTGTTGTTGAATTTGTAGAGAAACTTGAGAACTGTAAAGTAATGGGAAAATGGGATGAAGATCGAACAATAGAATGGCAAAAATAAATTTATCGGAAGACGCGACATGTTTTGTGAAAAATAATGCAAATATTAGAAATACTAAGAGCTGGAAAATATTTAAAAAGGATTTATTAGAGAGGTATCAACCTAAACAAGACTCCAGGACGGTACAAAGGGCTTTTAATAATTGCTATCAGCATAGGGACGAAACAATATCTGCATATGTATACAGATTGCATGCTTTAGGAAACTGTTTTATTGAGAGTGAAGAAGACAGTTCGGCTGCCGCTAGGGAAGTTACGGGCGTTGCTGCAGAGGCCGCGAATAATGAAATTTCAAGTTATATAGACAGACAGTTGTTAAATCAGTTCACGACGGGTATATTACCACATTTTCAAAGAGACGTATTTTATGAAAACCCAAAAACGTTCGAGAAAGCGGTAGAGATCGCGAAAAGATCGAAGACGGTGTTTAAAATGTTGCGTCGTGATGAAGCTGATTTTGTAAATAGAGTTGCCGATTAAAAAGAGCTACGAGTAGTGCGAGTACCAGTAGGAATGATTCACATTTGACGGAATCAATTGAAAATAATAATATTAATAATTCAAGTTTTGGCGTTGAATCATGCCGAGAATAAGAAATCTATACCGGATCGCGGTAATAAATCAACCAGGTTCGAGTACAAGTAGAGACAATAAAAATAATGTTCTTTGTTTTAAATGTCAAAAGTTTGGGCATATAGCGAAAGATTGTTGGGATAATATTGTGTGTAAACGTTGTAAGAAACGCGGACATGCTATAAAAAATTGCTATGAAGTGCTTCCAACGGGTAGTACACCGAAGAGTAATAAAGATCAAAGGGCTAATTACAAAAGGGATAATTTAAACTAGGTTGGGCCGTCGATGTTAGTTCCGAATCTGGCGGCCCTGGCAAAGTATCGCGATCAGCCAATGTCATATCCACTCTCCCTAGTAGTGCTAACAAAAGTAAAAGGCTAAATAAAATAGAGTTAATTATTAATGGTAAACGGTTTAATTTCCTTATTGACTCCGGCGCAAGGAACAGCATGATCCAGAACCATTGTTGGTATTTCTGGGAAGGAACTACCTGTAATAGGGTGCACTGAGGTAGAGTTGAATGTAGGCCAGTATCTTATTTTTCATAACTTTGTTGTGTGTGAAGATAGGCTTAGTTTAGCTACTGACGGTTTGCTTGGACTAGATATTTTAACCGATTATAAGGCCCACATTAACTATGCATGCAACGAGATCCGCATTTATTCGGAGCGACTCACGATTTCAACAATTACGGAAAGTAAAAAGACCGCGAATGGGAAACAGACGAATCATGACGATCTCGAATCTCGTTCTAATCCGAGTGATAAAGCAAAGATAGCCGAAAATAAGGAACTCAGTGTTCCAAAACAGAATAATATTACTTCTCTTTCAGCATCGCGTACTGCGGATAACCCTGAAACAAAAAGTTTGTTAGGTTCTTTTTGTGATAAGGAAATTCTGGTTGAAGGAAACAAAGCTTCGGGTGACAATAATTGTGTTACTCACGGGAGTATAAAAGACCAACGTCGCGAGCCAAGCCGCAAACGGTTAAAAGTCACTCACGGTACTTTAAAAGTCGAAAGTCGCAACGAGAATCGCGAAAATGAAATAGTTGTTGAAAATAATACCGAGAAAAGTAATAAAAATTGTAATAAAACTGTAAGTACATGCCAATCAAAGTTAGACAAAGAAAATGAAAATTCAAATAAACTAGCTAGTTCGGATTGTAAAAATAAATAGGAAACAGCAGGTAATAAACCCATTACTCAGCACGACAATGTTGAATTGAATAGGGTAGACAAAGACGGAAAATCTGAGTCGAGTCCTTTTTGTGCCGAAAAATCCGAACAAGATTCAGTTTGAGGAAATTGCGCAGGTACAGCATAATATCGTCGGTTCGCAAGGTTCAGGCAGTAGTATGCAGATACCAAACAAACCTCAAGAGTTGGAAAGAGAAAGTGAGGCTGATGCGACACTTCCAAAAAGTATATTGAAAAAGGTTCAGTTCGAGGAAATTGCGCAGGTACAGCATAATATCTTCGGTTCGCAAGGTTCAGGCAGTAGTATGCAAATACCAAACAATCCTCAAGAGTTGGAAAGAGAAAGTGAGGCTGATGCGACACTTAATAAGATACGGTCGGTCCGTATCAAAGAAAGTTTCACGATACCTCCTAGGTCGGAAGCTGTGTGCTTGGCGGAGAGGAGTATTGTTCTTGGAAAAGCAGGTAGTATTTTAGTCGAGCCTGTAGAACTTAGTGTTCAAGGCGTAATATCTGCTAGAGTTGTAGCGAGGGGCGAAGAGACCGACGTACCGGTAAAGCTCATGAATGTAACTAATGAGAATTTAGTTATACCTGCGAAAACAATTGTTGGGTTCGAAGAAGATGTCACAATTGACATAGGTGTTTCTGCCGAACCCAATGATTTAGTTGCATCAGTACAGGATGCAGATTTTAGAACCCTTTTCAATTTGGAACACTCGTCGCGAAATGATACATGTAAAGTTGAGGGCGTGTTAATGGATTATAAAGATATATTTATAAGACCAGGAGTGAAATTAGGCTGTACTTCGAAAGTTAAACATCGGATTATTACCGAGGACATCCACCCTATAGCGAAAAAGCCATATAGAGTACCGTTTACGCAGAAAGAAGTTTTGCAAGAACAAGTAGAAGAGTTACTGAAAGATGGCATAATTGAGGAAAGTGATTCGCCATGGTCAGCGCCTATTGTTCTAGTAAATCGTGTTATGTCGGACGGTTCAACGAAAGTTAGACTGTGTGTAGATTTTCGTGCGTTAAATAAAATAACGAAGAAGGATTTCTTGCCGTTGCCGAATTTGCAAGCCACAATTTCGCACATGCATGGTGCAGTATTGTTTACAACCCTGGACTTAGCGTCGGGGTATCACCAGGTAGAGATTGCCGAGGAAGATAAAGAAAAGCCTGGGTTTAGCTCACCCTGGGGGCATTATCAGTGGAACAGAATGCCTTTTGGTTTGTGTAATGCGCCAAGTACTTTTCAAAGATTAATGTATTGTGTTCTAAGCGGTTTAATTGGGGAAAAATGTTATGTCTATTTAGACGATATTTGTATATTCTCGCGAGATAATATAGATGACCATTTGTCAAAGATTAAAGACGTATTTAATAGATTGCGGAAATTTAATTTAAAATTAAAACCGAGTAAATGCGAATTCGTGCGCAGGGTGACCACGTATCTAGGCCATGTAATTTCAGGTGAAGGTGTTAAACCAGATCTATCAAAAACCCATGCAATTGAGAAATTTCCCGTACCAAAATCAGTCCGTGACGTGAGATAATTTTTGGGATTAGTTGGGTTTTACCGTAGATTTATTCCGGAATTCGCAAATACAGCTAAACCATTAACTAAGTTGTTACAAAAAATGTTGAGTTTATATGGAGAGAAAGAATTCGTTACATTTGACAAGTTACAAAATGAGTTAATTAAAGGGCCGATACTAATATATTCTGATTTTAGACAACCGTTTACATTAACAACAGACGCGTCAAATCTCGCCTTAGGAGCAATTTTGAGTCAAAACCGCGAAGGTGTGGAACATCCAATCGCGTACGCCAGTAGAGTCTTAAACAAAGCCGAATGTAATTACCCAACAATAGAAAAAGAGTGTTTAGCAGTTATTTGGGCAGTGAAGTTTTTCAGGGCCTATTTATATGGAAGACAATTCACATTAATAACGGATCATCGCCCACTTCGATGGTTAAATAGTGTAAATGACCCAAGTAGTAGATTGTTAAACTGGTCGTTAAAATTATCGGAATATGTATTCGATGTCGTTCATAAACCGGGAAAATTTAATAGTAATGCAGACGCATTATCACGAATAGACATCCGTTGCGTGAATGATTATGAGCCTGTATGGGATCGAGACTTCATAAGGCAAGAGCAAGATAAAGATGCGGAAATTCAAAATTTGTTAAAAGTGGAAAAAAATAAATTCGGCGAATTTTATAAAGATAGAGATGGCGTAATTTATAAATTAAGAGATGAAAACGAACGCGAAGATAGACTAGTTGCTCCAACTAGCATGATTAATAAAATATTGAGATCGCATCATGACTTACCACATGCAGGGCATCCAGGCTTTGAGAAAACCTATAATTTGATTAAAAATAAATTCTTTTGGAAAGATATGGGTAAGCAGGTAAAAGATTATTGTGTTCGGTGATTGTCGTGTAACCAAAGGAAAACATCACCCCATCACAGGCCAGCCCCCTTGCAGAAGTTCAGTGAACTTAGTAAGCCGTTTGAGGGAACGGCCATGGATATCGTAGGTCCGTTTGAAAGAACCTGAAGAGGCAATAAATATATTTTGACGTTTATTGATGCTTTTACGCGTTACCCAGAAGCAATTGCACTACTTGATGACAAAGCGGAGACAGTCGCTAATGCGTTTAGATAGAGGGACAAATTTTCTATCCAAATTATTTAAGAGTGTGTGTGAAACATTTGGCATTAAGAAATTACAAACAACAGCGTATCATCCGATGGGAACGGCGCTATCGAGCGGTTTCATAGAACTTTTTCAGACACTATGTCACATTATATCAGCAGCGATCACAAGGACTGGGACGTGAAGATTCCGTTTGTATTAATGGCTATCAGAAATTCAGTGCATAATTCGACGGGTAAAACTCCGTTTTTCTTAATGTATGGCCGGGAATTTGAGATTCCGTGTGAAGATAATTTAGCTCCATTAGAGAAGGAGAATAAAACTGATTATAGTCAAACTATCGAGAATAGGCTGAAAGACGCTTATCAAGTCGTTAAAGAGCGAATTAATAAGGCGCACAATAGAAATCAGGCTCAGTACAATAAGAAAGCAGCAGAGCGCAACCTTCGAGTTGGAGATTTAGTTTTCTTACACAACGAGGTAGTAAAACCTGGATTAAGTAAAAAGTTTGTAAAGCCATGGATAGGGCCGTACAAGATTATTAAGCAGACCAGTCCTGTAAACTTCGTGATTCAGAGCGCCACAGGCGGTAAAGAAATGGTGGTTAATGTTAATCGCTTAAAATTGTACTTGGAGCCGAATTTTAAAGAGTTAGAGAAAGTCAGTAGGCCAGTTCCGCGTGTAACCGATATGAAAAAGTTTGATTACGTGTATGCACCGCGAAAATATGATCACGTTGAACGGGAAAACGACCGTACGGTTAGAGTAAGCGTCGAAGTCGAAGTTCATAGCCCACCAAAAGAAGATAATGACGACAGGCAGGTAGAAATCACCGAAACGCCGCGCGGTAGATATGCATTACGTAGTCGTGGTAGGGTTCCGAATGAACCATGGATTTCTAGAAGTCGGATATAATTCCGCAGCATTTTTATTCATGTATTGTTCGTGTGTTAATCATGTTTGCTTACAGTGCTCGGAGGTCTAGTCTTGCTTGTGATTCTTTGTATAAGCACCGCCGAGGTGCCAGGGTCTGGAATGGACAAGGGGCTAGTGTTCATAAAAGAAGAAGAGGTGTTGTTAACCGGCGACAATTGGATTCTGACGACTGATATCAATCTGAGTGATTGCCGAATCGTGTTGGAGGCATATGAAGAGGTCCTACACAATGTGATGCAGCTGGACATCAAACTAGGACTGGATATGGAACCATCATTCAAGACTGCCCGCAATGAAATAGTAAGTAGAGAATTAAGTATTAAATAAACGTGGATTAATTAATGTGGGTGGTAACATATTAAAGTTTTTATTTGCTACGGCGGACAATAATGACTTACAAGAAATTAATAATAATTTGCATGAATAGTAATAGTAAAAGTATTAGGGCCAGTGATTCTGCCGAGGGTTTTATGGTTTCAGGACCGCCTGGAAAGGCGCCCAGCAGAGGCCATTGTAGCGTAGCCAGAACAAGGGATACGAGCGAGCAACTTCAAAGGGTGGAGGTCAACGCGGTGTCCAGGCCATGCCAGGTATCCCGTGGCACGTGCTAGAAGCCCCAGCCATCGCCAGTACTCTGTGTATGGATGGAATTGATAAATTATATTCCCTTCAGGAAGATAATTTATTTTAAGGGAAAAGAGAAAGTTGTAACACGTTTGCTTAGCGGCACCCTTTTGTTTAAATTATTGCAGCCGGGCGTCAAGATTAGTTATGGATCTTGCGTTCAGAACTTTTATGTTTGTAAAGTATCCTATTTTTTTTTTGTAAATTTCTAAATTGCTTTTCGAAGTTAAAGTCTTTGTTAGATTTTGGGATGGGTTTAGTTCTTGACATTTTGTGAAAATTATTGAGTGTTGTAAAAGTATTTTTAAAAGTATAATATTACAAAAGAAAAGTGCTAGAAAAGACGGATGTATCTCAGCAGGGGAAAAGCAATTTCAGTAATTTGGTTGAGTAACTTTTGTCATAGTGGCGATGTGAAACGCCGTTAGGAATTCACTTCTGCCCTCAAACACCCGAAATGTTCTCAGTTACTTGACCAATTATATCGTGTTAATTTTAAGTTAGTCAATAAGGGTATGAGGGTTGGACTTCCTTGTTGGAAGTGGGGTGAAAATCTAGAAAAGATGGTTTTGAGATGATCTCATCTCGGGGAGTCTTGATCTGACTGTTGATTGTGACGTTGTTCTCTTTTCCATTCGGCTGTTTTAATTATCTTAGTGACTTATAAATTTTTGTTGTTCTTGTGACTAAAGTAATTGTTGAAGTCTGCGTTCTCCCAAGTTGATTAGACTGTTAATTTAAATTTAATAATTTTTCTTTGTTTCTTCAGTAGTGTGTTAGTTTAATAATAGAGTGCTTCATTCGAGGCCGACCTGTGATGAAAAGTAAGTAGCCTGATAGATTACTTAATTCTTAGTAGTTGGTGTTGAATACTTAGCGCTGATAGCAATTCAGTAAGCTTAAAGCTTATTCTGAGGTCGCCCTTTTAAAAATTTGATTACTTTTGTGGTACCGTCTTTTAAACTGTAGTCGTCACGATCATTAGTCGTTAGTTCTTGTATTGTTGTTTACCATTTATTATTGTGTAAATAAATAAGTTCATCTACCAATTCTTAGTTTTATTTGTTTAAGTTCTCCCAAGTATTTTCAGTCATTGCGGAAGAGTAAGTATTCTGTGTGAATATCGTTTATCTTGTAAATTAATCTTTTTCATACTCTTTGTATTGAGTCCTGCTATCCGAGGACTTTTAAAACACGGATGGTGGTGGCAGTGATACCCTTGATCCAAATTAAGTTTTACATTAATTAAATTAGTGTTTCACTTGCGGGTCAAGTATTGAAACAAACCGTTTTAAACGGGTAACAGGAAAGAGTTATATTCAAAATTGTACCTCGCATTCTGTTATATTACTATTGATACATTATCCCCTTATTTTTGATCATTTTTGGTATAAAACATTTTTCTCTAAAATTGTTAGTTCGCCCAAAAAAGCGCTGGTTGTTTTAAAGGAAACACCCTGTATGTATGTATGTATGTATATATATATATATATATATATATATATATATATATATATATATATATATATATATATATATATAGGATGTTTCCTTTAAAACAAATAGCGCTTTTTTGTGAGAACTAACAACTTTAGAGAAAAATGTTTTATACCAAAAATGATTCCCAGGCCAACAATTCCCATCCAAACCAATTCAATTTAATAACAATCAAACGACAAAAAGCCTTTGCCCCTCGTCAAAACCTAAAAAAAAATTATGAAACAAAACGAACATTCCAGCCCAAACCAATGACACAACAAACAAGGTTTACTACGCCTATGTCTACCCAAACAATTAAACAAAACTACAATCTCAACGAAAGCTCAGATGACCAGTGAACAAACTGCTGACGAATACGAATACGTAGCACAAGACGATGACACTGAAAATGACTCTTTTTTAGAATTAGAGACAGAGATAGACGAACAAAACAAGTAATGTCTAGTCTAACATACAATTTACCGTCGTTACAAATACAAGACTATATAATTTTACTAGACACGGGTTCAAGTATTAACTTAATACATCCAGATTTAGTAAATTTCAAAAAACTTAAAACTTATGAAGAAAAATGTACGTTTACAACCGTGAATGAAAAATCTACTATTTCACATTTTGTGATACTCAAAATGAATAAAATTCCACTAAACTGTTACGTTTACAAATTTCATAAAGAATATAATTTATTATTAGGTATTGAAGCATTTAAAAAATTAAATATTCAAATTGATTTCATAAAAAAATCGGTAAATATACAAGGAAAAGAAAAGAAATTACAAAACGACTTCAAAACTGGCAACAGAAAACAACGAATTCATTGTAAATTTAACAAACAAAATCTCGACGACGAAATATTAAATTTTCTCAAACAATATATAATTCCAAAAATAAATACCTAGCTACTTTTAACGAAAAAGATCTAGACCTAAAATTTTCAAAAATAATAAAAGAAAACTTTGAATTTAACACCGTTAACATAATTGCTTGTAATAAAATAATTGAAGACATAGAAAACGAAGAGGAACAAATAGAATTAATTCGTGACTTCCATATAGGACTAACTAACCATAGAGGAATAATCGCAACTCTCAATGCATTAAAAGAAAAATATTTTTGGCCCAAAATGATTAGTAGTATTATTGAATATATAAATAGATGCGAACTTTGTAAATTAAACAAATACAATAGAAAACCAATTCCGGCAATAGATAACCTAACACCTACACCTCTAAAACATAATAAATATCGACGTACTTTGTTTAAATAAAAATATTTTTTTAACAATTTTGATCAATTCTCTAAACACGGTCAAGTTTGTCCATTAGAAAATAAAAGTTCAAATAATATATTACAGAAATTAATTCAATATTTCCAAATTTATACTATACCAAATAAAACAATTATGGACGCACGACCTAAATTCAAAAGTAGCGTTTTACAAGATTTATTCAAACTCAGGAATATAGAGAGTCATATAATTTGCGTAAACAACCCTAAAAGCAACGCTGTTGAAAGATTCCACTCAACACATAAAACGTAGACTCCTCGAAAATAATAATCATTTCAAAAACAAAACATTTTTAGAAAAACTTGACTTAGCAATCTTAGCTTACAACAATACTAAACACACCAATACAAAACTCCAAACGAAATACTATTTGGCAAAAATAATTAAATTCCATTAACAACAATCCCACACATTAACGAAGAAATAATACAAAAATACCAAACAGAACAAGAAGAATTATTCAAAATTATAAATAACAAAACAAAAACTGAGAAACAAAAAAACTATAAAGAGAATGATAATCCCTTACAAATAAAAGATACTATTTACGTAAAATAAAATCCAAGATTAATCAAGAAATTCAAAAAACCTTTATTCAGAAAATATAGAGTTCAGCACTATAATCCAATACTTGGGAAAGTGAAAATCAGAGATCAAGTAGCCGTAAAAACAGAATTAAACAATAAATTGTTGTTTAAGATGTACAGCTTAACTTACGGACATCTCAAATGACAATGGATTTCATTTAGCTAAACACAAATAAAAACTTCAGAACAAATAATATACTTTAATTATAATATAACCCCGATTTACGGTGAATTTATTAAAATAAAAACATTGAAAGAAATCCTTCTCTTCCAAATTAAAGATTCAAAAGAAATATTTCAAGATTATATTAATATTCTAATATACAATTTTAATGACTTAGAAAATCAAATTAATAAAATATTTCATGAATTTCAAAACGCGGTTTAATTAACGGAGTAGAAAGTATCATCAAATCAATTTCGGTAAATTTAGAAGCCTCCGATGGAGAACGCTATGACAAAATTCTTGAAAAAATAAAAAAATATTACAGGATCAAACTAATCAAAATTTAAAAATTAGCAAAGATATGATTAATAAATTTAATAATCAAATCGAAAATATCAAAAGCAATTAAAATAAGCTAAAAACGCAATTAGAAGATATTCAAGAAAATTTAGGTAAAGAAATACTTTAATCGGTAAGAAAAAATCGACGTTGAAAATAAATTTCAAAAACTAATATTTATAATTCAAAATTTAAATGATCTCACTAAACAAATTGAAATCAGTTTAACTTTTTGCAATTTAAGGAAATTACACACAAGTATTATTGACCCAAATAATATTAGAAAAATCACACAAAACAAAGACATTTGGCACTAAACGAAATTATTGAAACTTACTGCCAACACGACAACGAACAAATACACTTTCATATTAATATCCCAATTTTTTCTTCCCAAACCAATTTACACCCCTACCTTTTAATAAACATGATACAATTTTACAATTGAACGAAAAACAAACTATGTCTTTTATAAATAATAACAATAATTTTAAGATAAATAATTGCATCTTAGATATATTATTGTAAAACTGAGTATATCGTTTTAAATAAATGTATAGTTAACATTCTAAAGGCCCAAACGAATGATGATTGTAAACACCATACTCTGGAATTAGAAAATACTTGGGAGAAAATTCAAAACACAAATGAATTAATCATAATAAGCCCCAAGGAACAACAAATTCAAATTAATTGTGAAAGTAATACAATTAACAAAAAAAATCAAAGGTATATTTAAATTAAAACTCATTAATAAATGTGTAGTAAATAATTTCAAGTTCGATATAATTCAAAAAACTTATAAAGAAATAATATTCGAAAGCCTTAACTTTAATAATACGTTTCAACAATTAAATTCAATAAATTTAGATAAAATAAGTAAAGTAAATATAACTATTAAAGATTTACCACAAATAAAAGAATTAAACTCGCAAAATCAGAACAATCATTATTTCTATATTATTTATACCGTTATTTTAAATAATTTGTATTGTCATATTACATAAGTTTAGAATTATGTTTTTTTACAATTTATAAAAGGAATAAAATACCAATGATAATAAAGAACCAATTGTTTATGTGACGTTTCCATCTCTTGACATAGCATTTGTTTTTGTCTTTGTTTTTGTCGGTTTCATTTGTTTTTGTCAAAAAAAATCAAACTGTTTCCACCTCGTAACACATGATTATTGTTTTGTTCTTGTGTGTTCACATTTAAATGAAATGACAATTTAATTAGACATTTTAAATTGTTAAGAAAATCTTTTATTTGCGTAATTAATTGATATTCACATATATAACCATTTTACAATTTAATCAATGTATATAAACTAAAAATAATTTAAAAAGAAATTTTATAAAAAATATGTTGATAATGCCATAATTATTACATTGAGCATTGTAAATTTCAAAAATATTGTTTATATTGATATAATATAATAAAATTGTATTTAAACCTATAAAATCAAAAAGAAAATAAAAAATAATTGTATTTTTTGACATGTAGATTTGATATTTCGCCACAGTAAGGCCCCCATGCGGCATGTTATTCACCATTTTGTAATTGGCTTCTGGCGGTGTTTATTTGGCGTTGTGTTCTGTTCTTTCTTTGCATTTGTTTAACTTTCCCGGTATTTGTTATATCTTCCTTTTCCAATTTAACGTCCACGTATGTGAATAAGTAATTAGCATCACATATTGCAAATATAGCACGATGCTAAATGACTTTTTAAAATTATAAATCTTTTTTCCATTCTGTTTCATTTGGAAACTTCAAATAAATTGGAGACAACACTGCCCATAGTACTTCGCAAGTTTCTTTTATAATTTTGCATGCTGTCGCTTTTCCAATCCGGAATGCATACGCAATTGAAGCCGAAGAGTCACCGGTTGCCAAAAATCTACAAAAATTTGATTAATTAACTAATTATTATTTATTACCCGATGTATTACCGCAGAGTAACAGCCAGTCTTGCCCCTGGTGGAATTGATTTTCTAAACTTATCTTGCTTCGTTAGTGGTTCTTGTACTAAATTTAACAAAAAATCAAACTGTTCAACAGTTAATCTTGTGTAATTGAAAAATTTTTCTTCATCACACAGTCTCATTTCGATTAATAAATTGTTCCAATCTCCCTGTTCTAATCGTTTTTGATTTATCGAAAGTATCCACCACCGATGAACTCTCCGACGCTGTTTATAAAGTATTGCTTCCTCTGCAGCAAGACTTCTTCTTTTCACCAATGAACTTATTACAGCTATAGTTGTATTATCTATACCGTTAAATAATAATAATAATAATAATAATAATAATAAAAGTAGCGAAATGTTTGCTTACAAGCAGAGCACATAACCTTACATAGAGAGATGGCCTTATCTCTCTTTTACACAACAACGACAGTGACAAAAACAAAGACAAAATGTTTGCAGCTTGCAAACTTTCTGACTTTGCGCAACGACAGCGACAAAGACTAAGACAAAATCAACAGCTGGAAACGCTCAGCTGTGTCGCCATATGACAAACTTTTGTGACTATGATTTAAAACAAAAACAAAGACAATGTTAAGAGGTGGAAACGTAGCTTAAGCTCCATTACATAATAATTATTGTTAAATCTCAGAAGGGAGAAATTATGTAGTGTTGTATTCCTATTCTACAATAATTATTACTATGTCAGCACTTCTTGCAGTACTTTTCCATTATAACATGCTTTGTAATAAAAGCCCCTGTAACTAAGATAAGTTGTTCATTCTTTCTGTATTCTCTTATCTCAACACATGTAGTCTTGTTGATAATATAATTATTTAAAAAATAATAATTTAAACGTAATTATTTAATTTATATATATATATATATATATATATATATATATATATATATATATATATATATATATATATATATATATACTAGATCATACGTCGTATGTCCCATTATTTAGAGCTGCCACCATTGTAATTTTTAAAACTATAAGAAATGCGTCTATACAAAGAGAAAAAATAAGCATTTTCTTAAAGTAAAAATCAAATATCGGTTTCATTTAGAAAAATGTTAGTTTGTGTTATATCTCGAAAATAAACCGATAAAAAAATTATTTTTGTACGCCACTGTATAGACATTAAATATATGTAACTTCTTTATTGGAAACATTTTTCTCGATTACTAATTGTTTAGAAGTTATTTGAAAAAGAAAAAATCAAGAGAATTCAGTTTTTCGTCACTATCTAGTGCCTATGAAAATATTTGGGAAAACAAAAGCACATCTGAGATAGCTCCCTATAGGCACACAAACAGTTTCATTTAACCGACATGGTATCTCTTATAGTTTTAGAGATTCCAATGGTGGCAGCTATAAATGGGACACACCGTACATTAATTTAAATATATATATATATATATATATATATATATATATATATATATATATATATTCATTTTATTTGTATTTACAACTGGCTTATTCAGCCAACCAGTAAATTTGAGGAATGAATATAGCGTGAGAGAATGTGATACTCTCTGGATTGAGGTATCGATTCAGTTAGTTTTCCATTTCATGTGCATAAGTCCAAAGGTTTTGTTCTTTTTAGTCACCTCATTTCGTTTTCATTGTTTAAAAGATTTAGAGCCAGATGGTATGGATGATAGTTTAATCTTGTTTCGTATCTGTTAGCATATAGAGGAATTTGTTCATGTACATATTTAATTTTTAAATCTTTATGTAGAGTTTCGTTGTTGACATACCCATACCATGGTGCGTTGGCAATTATTCGTAATACTTTGTTCTGGAATCTTTGAATAACGTTAATATTAGATTTTTTGGCGCATCCCCATAATTGCATGCCGTAGGACCATATCGGTATTAGTGTTGTTTTATATAAGACGATTTTATTTTCCAATGATAAGTTTGATTTGCGCCCTATTAGCCAGAACATGTTTTTTAATTTTAAATCCAATTGTTTTCTTTTTTTGTGAATGTGTACTTTCCAGGTGACTTGTTTATCAAAATGCATACCAAGGTATCTTACACTATCTTGTTTTGGAATGATATTGTTATTTAGTATTACGTCAGGGCAAGAAGTTCGTTTTGTAGTGAATGTTACATGAGCACATTTTGATTCATTAATTTTAATACGCCACTTTTGTGCCCAGTTTTCGATGTTATTAAGCGAGTCTTGCAAAAGGTGACTTACATTATTTGGGTTGGTATGAGAGGCAAGAACTGCAGTATCATCAGCATATGTTGCAATTAATATGTTGTGATTATAGGGTAGATCAGCTGTGAATAATTGATACAATACTGGTCCAAGTACGGTACCCTGCGGTACGCCAGCGTTGATTTTGTATATATTTGATATAGCACCTTGTTCCGTTACTTGAAAGTATCTATCTGTTAAGTATGATTTGAAGAGTAAGTAATATTGGTGAGGCAGGTTGAACTTGATTTTGTATAATAACCCCTTGTGCCATACTCTGTCAAATGCTTGACTTAGGACTTACATCTAAGAAGACTCCCGAGCAGATGTTTTGTTCTTCAAGAGCTTTTTCAATTTGATTCACCACTCTGTGTACTTGTTCAATACTTGAGTGTTTGTTACGAAATCCGAACTGATGGTCGGGGATTAGGTTGTTTTTTTTTTCTATTATAGGTTTTAAGCGGGTTAATAGCAGTTTTTCGAAGAGTTTTGAAAATATGGGTAGAAGTGAAATGGGTCTGTAGGACGATGTGTTGTTAGCTGGTTTATCAGGTTTTTGAATCATGATTATTTGAGCGAATTTCCATTGAATCGGGAAATACTGCAAGCGGATAATTGCGTTATATATGGACGTGACAAAGGTTATCATTTTAGGAGGGAGTTCTTTTATAATTTGGGCATTTATTAGGTCATATCCCTGTTATTTAGTTTCTTAATTTCTGTGTAGACTTCATTCGGTGAAAAGTGTTTGATAGGGCGTGACAAATGCAGTGGTGCATCGAGGAATTCTTCAATTTCATCTGCTTCTTCAGATGTGTTGGGCTGAAAGACATTCGACAAATGTTGTGCAAATACTTCTGATTTTTCGTGGTGGCTTCTTGCCCATGATCCGTCATTTTTCCTAATTGGAGCATTTTGTTGCTTCGGCCGTTTCAGAGATTTTGTTGCCTTCCATAGACTATAGTTTGGCTCTTTATATGAACCTAGAGTTTGTAAATAGTGCTGAAAATTTTCGCTTTTTAGTTGACATAGTGTTTTCTTTAGTTCTTTAGCTAATTTGTTTAATTATGCTTTGTCTATTGGGTGTCTGGATAACTGCCATGTTCTTCTAGCTTTTCTCTTTTCCTGTATTAATTCTTTTATATGTTTAGGGTAATTGGGAACGTTATGGAATATAGATTTTGGAGGTGTGGATAACTGTGCTGCTTCTTGTATGCTGTTAATCATTTCTTCAATTGCTTCTTCGATTTCTTGTCCTGTATTTAATCTCTTGATTTTTGTTGTGTTGTTTAAATGTTCACGGAAAAGTTCCCAGTTAGTATGTTTATTTGTTAATGATGGTTTTCCTTCTTTTTTTATTATAGTCGTACTTAATGTCAGAATAATTGGTGAATGGTCAGATGCTAAATCTAAGCAGGATTCGATGTCGCTGTAATTAGATGAAATTCATTTAATTAAAAAATCGAGTGAGTCCGGTATTTTTGCTTGATCGGTTGGCCAATACGTTGGTTGGCCAGTACTTTGATATTCGTATTTATTAGAAGTCATTGTATTAAAAAGTTGTCGTCCTATAGGGGTTTATGAGTCTTGATCCCCACCATGTGTGCTTGGAGTTGAAATCACCTCCTACTATAAATTTGTCACCAAGAGTATTAAAAAAATCATCAAATTGATTTTGTGTTAATGTGTGCCTTGGGGGGCAATAGGTAGCCGTGACTGTCTAATATCCTGTTCGGCTTAGTATTTTAATGCTAGTTGCCTGGATGTAATCTGTTTCATATTTTGCGATTTCGAAATGGTTTACTTTTTCGCTTACTATTATGGCAGTGCCACCGTGAGCTGTTCCGTCTGGATGCTGAGTATGGTAGGTTTTGTATCTTGGGATTTTAAAATAGTTTCTGTTCGTAAAGTGAGTTTCGGATATCAATAATATGTCAAATTTTTGTTCGTTGATGAAACATTCTGTTTCCTGGCGATGTTGCGCCAGTCCGTTAGCGTTCCACAGGCCAATTCGTAAAGATGTATTATCCATGTTTTGCAAAGTTGTTTATAGCAGTAGTTAACAGATTAATTATCATGTTGTTTTGACTCAGAAGTTCACTGAATAAGGATTCTAGTTTATTTATAAATACGTTCATAGAGTTTGCGGTATTCTTGTTTACTTCTGTATCATTTTGTGTTTGATAGCTAGGAGTATGTTGTGCTATGTGTGAGTACGATTGGTTTTGTGTGTTGTATGTTTGGGGTAGTAGCTGTAACTCGGGTCCGCTGTTGTTTGTTGTTTGTTCTTTTGATTTATTGTTGTGATTATTGCTGTTTATTGCTTTTTGCAACTCTCTGTATACTACGCAGCCTTTATAATTGGCGGGGTGTGCTCCGTCAAGAGCGCATGTAGCGGGAGTGTCTTTATTCTTTTTGCAGTTTTGTGTTAGGTGATCTTCACCACATTTTACGCAGATGTACGGTTTTGAGCAATAAGATTTCGTATGGCCGTAATCCTGGCACTTCATACATTGTGGAATATCTTTCCTTTTCGTAGGTTCTACTATTATTTTAGTATTCAATAGGTAAGTGATGTATATTTCTTTGTTTTTATTGCTAGGTTCTTGGTCAACAAAGAAAAGAGGGAGACTTTCTTTAGTTTTCCAGCTCTTGATATTTGTTACGCACCGAATTTCAAATCCCATTTCGGTTAATTCGTTTTTTATTTCATCTGTGGAAATAGATGGATGCAGATTCCGGATTACTGTTCTGTAGGACCTTTCTTGTCGTGGTGTAATACACTGCATTATTTTGTGTTAAAAACTGTATCATTCTGCGGTAGGCGTCGGGAGTCTTGGTGTTTACTTTGACATCATTTGTAGACTGCGTTTTGCATATGTATTCGTCTGGTTTAAGTATTGTATCAATATCTGCTTTCATGAGTGAGTAATTTTTGACGTTTTGCAGAAATATTGGGGTAGGTTTGTGTTCGACCGGTTTCTCTGGATCATTTTGTGGCTGTGTTGTTTCGTTGTTGTTCAATATTGCGTATCGATTGATATTGCCTGAATTTGTAGTAGTGGATGTGTAATGGCGCTTAGGTGGGATTTGAGTTGAGTTTCTTTCTTCTCCTTCGCGCGGGCGCTTTGAAACCTTTTTGATTCTTACTTCTTGCCATTCTACTGTGTTTTCTTCGAGCAGGTCTTCGCTAATTGATTGCTCCATTGTATTAATTGGAGAATTATTTGTTGAGGTTGAGTATAATGAATTACTTCGTGATTCTAGGGGGCTATTTAAATAAGTATGTTGTGATACCTGAGAGCGGATTGGTGTCCTGATAGGTGATGTCAGCATGGGTGTTGTTATTGGGTGTGATCTTGCAGATGTTATCAGAGTGAATGTGTGGGTAGTTGCTGAGGTTGTGGTGACTCTGTAAGTAGGTGTAGTTGATGGAGGCCTCCACCGCTTGTTTCACTTTTTCACTACTGTTGTAGGTGTGGTATTATTATTTGTTATTTGTATACGGTAATGAGTTAATAATATAATTATTTAGTTATAATAGTATTTATATAATAGCACTATAGGTATTGCACAATGCGACGGAGCGACTAGACAATACGTCTGTTCGCTTCGAGTGTTCGCATGGGAATAATTTAAAAATATAGAACTAAAATTAAATTATGAAGCAGGATCGGTGTGATATAAGTTGTTTAATTAATATAAAATACTATTTTGAAAAACTAATGAAATTATTGAGAAAAAAATGAAAAATAAATAACAATGAAAAATCTAAGATTTGAAGAGTAAAATCCTTTCAAAAAAGAGAAAAAAAGTATTTTTTGAAACAAAAACAAATTTAATTGAGTCCCATTTAAAAAAGTGTAAATTTGTGTTGTATCTCTTAAGTTTACCAATAAAAAAATATTTTCGTACGCCGCAGGATGAGCAATAAAAAAATTTAACTTTTATATTTAATACATTTTTCCTTACTACTCGTAATTGTTTTTCGTCATTATCTAGTAACCTATGACACCCAAGACATACCCCATGTTCGAATTTGTCTCTTATAGTTTCCAAGATCCCAATGGTAGCCTAAGAAATCCGGACACCTGTACATATAGATTGACTGAATATTTCGTTACATTAAATTGTCAACGGAATTTTTTTTTTATCGTGAATGATACAACGTAACTCTATAACGCTAATATCATTTTGAATGTAATTCGATATATCGCAAGAATTTCCTTATTTGCCAAACTGAATTTCAGAATTGATTTATAAGTATATAGCTAGCAAGGTTGATATAAAACGATTTTATTTCATTTACGCGCATAGTTCACGGTTGTAGAAGCAGAAAATGTATTCATATTTTCAAA
This sequence comes from Harpalus rubripes, assembly GCA_963082715.1. NCBI lineage: Eukaryota > Metazoa > Arthropoda > Insecta > Coleoptera > Carabidae > Harpalus > Harpalus rubripes. The sequence goes on along the minus strand of OY720458.1, from coordinate 20,524,698 downwards.
ATCAACTGGTTTATATTACTTATTGTCTATGAAACAACGTGACCATTAGCAATTATTTCTTTTATGTTATACGCGAAATTTTTTTACGGTTATAATTATTTGTATTAGCGGTGAATTAATATATAATTTCGCAAGGTTTTAACGGCACTTGATTTCAAAACAATCAACGAAATTGTTATATTTTTGACCTTAATAAAATTTTGTTCAGTAATAATTTTTTTCAGAAAAAGATTTTAATGACAAATGAACTTTCTCAACAACACAACAGAAATGAATACTTCGGTAACAAATTAATAGTTCCTTTAATTAGCATAAATATGTAGAGGACGAAAAATTCACTGTCACATTTAGTAAAAGTATCAGTCGACCTCTGCATGAATGTATCCCAATGCAAGGTGTTCTTCTTTCACATATAGGAGGTGTGTGCTGTGTATGAGTTTCTCTACGATTGTTTGCATACATACAACATTACAACTTTTGGGATATACTATCAACATCTATATAGATTCACACGTCCTAGATTGTTGCCATTTCGTATAGTGTTTGTTAGTATTCATTTTTGAAGTTGGTATTAATTTATTTTGAAAAGAGCAAACTTATTTCCTTCATTGCTTAACATGTGTCGGAAAATAAAGGGTGGGATTGGTTGGCTAATTATAAGCAAAAAAGTTCTTATTAACATGGTTCCGCAAACGCATAGAAATTACGGCCATAAAAACCTCACACAACCCTAAAATCTCCGTCAATGGCACATGAAAAAAATTGAATAAGCGCTTAAAAAGTATCTAATATTAATGCTAAGATGTGTACAAAAGCTGAGTTTTGTATCTCAAACGGTTCCTGAGATATCGTCAAAAAATAAAATAAAAATATTTTTTTTTACACCCTGTATCTCGAAAACGGTGCGTTTTCGGAACCATGTTAATGGGAACTTTTTTTTTATAATTAGCCAACCAATCCCACCCTTTATTTTCCGACACATGTTTTGAAACACCCTGTATAGTATTTAATAATATATCATTTACGACGATATGTCTAAAGCATGTTTAACGTTGCACAATCTAATGTTCAATTTATTGTGAACAATAAAAATTATCTAATTTCACACTACAAATTGACTACTAAATTGAATTTAATTATAAAAAGAATTAAACCTTATGTATTTCCTGTCAATATTTCTTTCATAATACCTGGAACTACTACCTAATTAAAAAAAATAATAGCAATCTTCAATTTATTTTAAAAATTCCAATTAAAAACCAAAACCACTTTTGTGAAATTATAATGAAATTCACTCTTTGAAAGGATCGGATCTATTCCACCCCAAAGTTTGCAAGGGGCGAGGGGCGGCAATTCACAAAATTTCCAAATTAAAATTGACTAAAGCTATCCGAGATCAACTTTGTCTCAATAAAAACTTTTTGGACTATTTATGTAGTCGAATGAATGCCATATCGCTCAAAAAATAGATTATACGACAGTGACCAAGAGATTTGCTCAAGAAAAGACAAGAAAAGTTCCATTTAGTAATTCATAAACCACAAGTACTTTGCAAGTCACAACTCAACACACTTATATTCTTAAATTCTTATGATTTTTAAGCAGTGATTCATTTTTGTTTTAAAATTATATTAAAATATTTTCTTTATTTAGGTTTCTTTGATACCTATTCATTATTAGAGTGAGATATAATTTATTTCTTGTACTATTTTCTTTTAGATATTTTTATAGATATATAAAATACATTTTTAAAAAAATTGCCAGTCTACAATTATTCCTATTAATACAATATAGTGTAGGTTTTGAGGTTAAGTTGGATCCTTAAAAGTTTGAAGAAACGGGAATTGGAACAGCCTTAGGAATCCAAAGTATGAATTTATAGTTTCTTCACAATATAGTGTATTAGAAACAAAACCTAACTCGAAGTATGCAATGAACAGAGAAACGTATGTCTGATCAAAAAAAATATTAAAGAAGAAAAGCTTTGATTTTTTTAGATGACATTTTGACAATATCTCGTGTCAAATTGACATTTAATTAAATACTTTTAATTTGACATACGTTTCTTTGTTAATAGCCTACTCCGAGTTAGGTTATTTTTGAACACATTTTATATATATATATATATATATATATATATATATATATATATATATATATATATATATATATAGAAAAGTGAAAGTTCACAGGTAAGCAGTCAGGATGATGATTAATTTTGAATAAAACTCTTGTAAGTTATTATCAAGCTTTCGGAATTATTTTTGGCGATTTTAAGTTTTATTTTGTATTGTATTCATTGCTAAAAAATTTTAAATTTTGTATACTTACGAAATTTACTCGTAAAATCAAAATGGACATGCATCTCCACCCATTTTTGGGTTATTGTCTAAATATAGAACTTTTGGGATCTAAGTTTGAAAGCACATATCTATCTCAGAAAGTAAAAGAGATATTAATTTGTATAAAAAATAGAGTTTTGTAAATTTTGAAAATTTTACACATATAAAAGTTTTGAAGAGCATAACTTAAAAATAGGTAGAGATACAGCAATTTATTTTATGAAATGGGGACTTTCTCCACGCCCCAGGGCCTCCGATATCATAAAACCAGCCCTGGCAAACAAGAAAAAAAATGTTATCCAAAGGGATAAAAAATTATTGAATGATTCTTCACGGTCTATTATTTTCTAAACCATACTTCCTGTACCAAATTTTAAGCCTATGAATTGTTTTGTTCCAAATTTATATAGGCTTACTGTACACCATATTGTCTTCGCAATAATATATTTATTAAAACTAAGTAGTTACTTTGTATCTGAAAAGTTACTAAGTTCCCTATCTGCCATCCAAATTGTAATGCTCATAAAAGCAAAAGAAATGAGACCATAAATATAAGGGTACGTATTGTGAACATATAGATGCAAAAGCAGAAAGCAGTTATAAATATTAAAGACATGATTTACAGGAAAGTGACAGTTAATTTTTAATCTCGTTATAGAATGGAGCATTTGATGATGTTCGTGGGACGGTTTTATTAGACGCATTCTGTTTACGAGCGTGTTACATATAACGTTAACTCTGATCGTAAATATGTGACATATGCAATATATCTATCTATAAAGATAAACGGATTGTTTCGTGCGAATCAAGACGTTAGAAGAAAGAAGAGAAGAATATTGTTTTATATCTTAAATTTGTATCAACATACTTTCATTTTCTTCAGAAGACAATAACAATTAGAATTTTAATACAATAATACCTCGTTTAATATGGTGGTGAGATTCTTAAAAAAAAGAACGTTGAACTTACTGTAAATGTTTAGATGACCACCCGGGGTAATTTCATATAAACGACTGTAGGTGAGGGGTCTTTCTCGATGGAACCAAACAGCCCTCGGACTAGGATTCCCTACAGCTACACATGGAAGGAGAACATTCGATTTGACAGCCCTGAAAAAATACAAACAAAAATATAAATACTTTTTTTTCGTTTATAAAATAACCCATTTCGCCGAATAAAGATTAAAGACCCATGAAGTAGAACGTCTTAATAACAAAGGTATAAATAATATTGATAGCAATCGAAGAAACACTTATGTAATGTAATAAAATTAGTACAAAATATTGTTTTGGACCAAACTGCTTAAATAATTCGAATAAGAATATGCTATCTAGCGGTGTTTCACCCCAGTAATGTCAAATACTGACGTCATTTTACGACGCCATTACACAGACCGTTTCAAAACGATACAAACTTTAATTGTAATTTAAAATTTGTCATAAACATAATTTTCATTATTTGTTACTAGTGTACCTAAATTTTAATTAATGGAACCAAAATTGTGAAATTTGATTTATATGAAATACACTATTGTTGGCACGCAAATGTTTTAATAAGTTGTGTAATATATTCCAAGCCCAATGTTTAATACACCATTTACGTTTCTGACAAATGGACCCTGGTATGGTTTATGCCACGCAAACTCGAAGTATCATTGATATAGTTCTGAAGATTATCACACGAGGCGAAGCAAAGTTTGATAACACGTCGTATGCCACAACGATTGGTTACGATCCGCATTACAAACAAAAATTTTATGAAAACATAAAATACATTATGTGATGATATTTTTGACTTGTTCGTAATCAAGTACCTCGTTACCATATCTACATTCTATATAGCTCTTTATGATACTGAATGCTATAATGGATTCAATATGGTACTGAGTCCTCTACCTATAATACAAGTCATTAGACAGTATTCAAATCGAGGTTTATAAAGTTGTCATTATGACACGGCAGCATATTTTATTTTCTGAAAATTTCACATACATTTGTATTTGTATTATAAATCTAAAATGTTGAGTTCTTTTTTATTTAGTTACATAGTACAAGTACTAATCTTCTTAATATAGTAAATAACTTAATTAACAACTATGATAACTCTAAAATTTCATTTCTTATTCAAATTGACTTTTCTAAAGCATTTGATATGGTTGATCATAATTTACTCATTGCCAAATTGTTGCAGTATTATAAATTGTCCGACAGTGCTCTACGCAGGTGTATTAACTATTTCTGTAATAGAAGCTTCATTGTTAATATGGTACGAAATTCTAAAACAATAATTTCAAATTAATTTTCTTTATCACTTGGTGTGCCTCAAAGCTCAATTCTCGGACCATTATTTTTCTGCAAACTTAAATTTTCTGTGAAATTCATTTATACGCTGATGATACACAAATCTGAGGTACGTCAAACTATGATGATATAGACAGTTCATGTGGCTTAATTAATAAGGATCTTGCATCATTAACGCTTTGGGTAAAAAACGATGGACTTGAAATTAATTTGAGTAAATCACCCTTACTAGTTTTTAGAGCACAAACGTGTCCCCCCAATAATGTAAGTGAGAAAAAAAGTGATTCTTGTAAGAGTTTAAGGATGCATCTAGATGAAAATTTAAATTTCCGACTGCATTTACAAAACAGATTAAAAGCAGATATGATTAAGCTTAGACATCTATATCAAATTCGCAATATACTGTCAAATAGTGTTAAGTTAAAATTAATAAAATCAATAATTCTGCCTCTCTTTGACTACTGTTCTTCTGTATATGTTACTAATTTAACAAAAGCAAACAAAAAAATAATATCATTGTTCCAAAGCTCCTGCCTAAGGTATGTGTATGATATTTCTAAATTCAGACATATGGCTCAAATTGATTGACTATGATTAACGAGTAAAGGATTTATATGTTGTGCCTACTTATCATGAAACAAAATTTAAAAGTTGCTTCTCATACTTGGTTCCTATGCTATATAATTTGTTATCTGAAGAATCAAAAACTCTATCAGTAGCTTCGTTTGGAACACATATAAAATCTCGTGTAAATTATATATTGGTGTAAATGAATAATAACTTGTAATTATGTTGACAGTCATGTTTCTTATCTTTTTATGTTAAATACTATGTATATATTTTGTACTGGTTGGGTGGAAGAGTATGCTTTGGCTGAACCCCGCTATTGATAATTATATATATATATATATAAGTATATTTACAAAAACAAATCCAGTACCTGGCGATGATCTGACTGAACGATGCAATTCGACTCGGTGCTTTGACATTCGTACTTTGCGCCACAATTGGCGTTGGCTCCCCTTCACCAATAGAGGTCGTCGCAGACACCCAGAACTCATATAACTGCAGCTCTTTCAATCCCCTGACTTCAAACATCAACCCCAACAATGCTAGGCTGTGACTCGGTGATGTTGAGGGAGACGCAATGCTTGCTTCTTCTACCCGGACAATATGGTTGACGTGTTGACCTACCCTACCTGCTTCTCTGGCATAGACGGTGTAGATGCCGATACGACCGTTCGGTTTTGTTGGAGGAAGCCAGGAGATCAGGATGCTGTCGCCGGTTAGGGCAGAAGCTTTGATGCTTGCTGGAGGACCTGGCACTAGAAGGAAAAGTTTCATGTGGCCAGCGCATTACCTCCCGCAAATAAAAATACGATGGCGAATGATTAAATTATATTTGTTTTAAATGCAGGAGGCTTTGCAATTCATTTTTTGGAATAAAACATTCTAATAATAATAGGTGGCATTAAATAACAGGTGAAATAATTAAATATCAGTAAAGGTCTTCACATTTTCTGAAAATGTATTGCTTAAAGAAAGTTCATTCATGCATTACGCAATTTCTTTAAATACATTTTAATATTGTCTAACCTAAAACACAAAATTCATGCTTGGAAAACTAAGGCCGAGTTTTGTGCGTTGGGTATAGGTTTTTGTTGTTGGTCTCAGAGAAATATACCATGCTAAGTCAGGTGTTCAACACAACGGTCCTCATCTTGATTTAATTGGTCCGCCAGGCCTCTTCGGGACTTTAATTTTTTGAACACGGTCTCGTTTAAAATATTTGGAAGTAGATGGACATAAATTTCAATATTATATATATATGATTTGAAAATTATTTTGACATTAAAAAATTTAGGTATCATTTTTAAAGTAAGTTTTCATCGTTGTTTTTATTTACTTACCGCCTCGCCTCCTTATTGGTAAGTAATCACAATCACTTACCGATCAGCAATTTGTAAATAAAACCTACTGCCTAAAGATACATTAATCTTCTTTGAATGTCAAAGAAAAGTGTAACGTAAAATAAGTTAAATGCAAAGCCTTCTGTTATTTTAAATGCAATACTTTAATCATTAACCAACATTAACTATTGTTTTTTTACTAATAAAACATATGATTGTTTTATATTATTAGATAATAAGTTTCATGTACTTTTTAAATTTGTATAAATATATAGGATGTTTTATTTGAGAATTAAAAGTTGCTATCAGTTATTCGAAAATCGAAAATAATAATAAAAAGATACTTTCGAAATTATGTAGAGGCGGTAACATACTTATTATAACCTATAATTTATATTATATAGTTTAAATCGATAAAAATACCTAATACTACATATATATATATATATATATATATATATATATATATATATATATATATATATATATATATATATATATATATATATATAACTAAAACATCCAAAAATTCTAATCCGAATTTTGTTTTCGAGTTACAGTATCTTAAAAGTTTAAGTTTAATCATTTTAATTGTCAAACAATACCCTGTCATTCATTATAGATTGTTCAAAGGTGTTTAACAATGCCACATATCAACTCGCTCCATTAGACCTTTGTTTGTGGAGCTGGTTGAAAAGTGAGATGCGAAAAATAGAAGTGAACAATCAAGATGCGCAAATTACAAATTCATAGTATTTTGAATATTGCGGTTCGCATAAAAGAGTAAGAAAATTAGCTCGGGAGAACGTTTATGCGCTGTTGTCAAACGAGCCAGAAAATGTCTGGAGATCCATACATACGTCATTGAACTTTAATTATAGATTGAACAGTTAATATACTGTAACTCGAAGATAAATAAAAATCGAATTACAACTTTTGGGTTTTTTTATTTCATATGTAAATTGATTTATACATAGTTAAAAAAAATATTTTGTTTCAATGTTGATAAATGTAATAAGGAATAATCCCTTTAAGATTCAATATAGATTTTGTCGTATATTAAACGTTAATGAAACGTATTTTAATTTAAAACTTCGATATTAAATCATATTTACGACGAATTATTATGCCGAGGGGTTCATAGTATACATTCCTGAAGTTTGTCACTTTCCTTTTGACTCATCCTGAATATCTATATAAGTATCAATTATTTACTGATTCGACAACTCGACTCCACTGTTCATATATTTTATATAAAAAAGAATATATTGTTTGAATATATAATATATGTATATTGACTAATTAGTTTTGTAACCATGTAAATAAACATAAAGAGATCTTCTTTGTCGTAATAATGTGAAGGATACAATTTTCGTGCCTTTAATTTCTCATCAAATATGTAACAAGGAAACTTGAAGAATTCTTCAATGAAATATCATGTATGACAAAGGCTAATTATATATGAAGATTAGCGAAATATGTTTACCATACAATGGCCGTGGCATCTATGAAAATTAGGCAGTTATGGCGCAATTGGTAGGTACTTACCATCTTCCTCGGTGTTGCAGAACAGGGACGGACTTAAGGCGCCATCGCCAGCATTCGTATAAGCCAGGACCTTAATGGAATAATTCGTGAATTTGTGTAGGGCGTGCAAGTACGTCTCTGTAGACGATGTGCGTTTGATTTCTCCACTGCTAGACACATCGGCTAGAGGATCAAAAAAACAAAAAAGGGAAATAGAGAATCAATTTGTTGCACAAAACATTTATGGAAATAAAAGGATTATGAACATTTTTTTTACAAATTAAACATTAACATATAGGTAATATTATACGAGAGTCACTCTAGAATTATTGAGAATAAGAAAAATTATTGTACTGAACTGGACTTTGATTTTAAGGGCAAAACCAAAATTCAGTAGCATTTCTCGTTTTTCTATTGAAATCAAAATGAAATACTAATAGATTTCAATAGTATTTTTTTTTAAATACAGGTTAATATCGGAATTATGCACGTCGTATGTTGAATTTTTTAACATGTTAATAGTTCTAGTACAGGAACAATTTATCTGAATTTTCGCTTCATATTTTAGTACAGGGGTAAATTTTCCTCTTAAGTGTGGGCTCAGTGGGTGACGGTCATCTGGACGACAGAAACTTAAAATATTGCACGCTTAGCACTTAGTAGGCATACAATTTGAACTTTTTCTAAACATATCTTAAAGGCTGGTTTATATGAGCTGTAACTTTAAACATTTCCTTAGTATATACATATATATATTACGTGTGTCTATCTTAAAGGTGTACATAGGAGATTAACATGGGAAATCAGTTTTTTGCAATTTCCTGCTCGCCTAATTATTTTAAGCAAAAACGCGTCAAATAAAAGTTTTAGGGCCTAAAATTCTGCATTTAAATCAATAAACAGAATTATCTTTACATGCTTTGTAACGACAGAAATTAATTATGAAAATGTCGAAAATTACGTTGAAAATATCGAACAAAAAATAAATAAATGCTTGACGTTTTATCAAATTGTCAGAAACGTCAAATAAGGTAATTTACGTTGTGACAGATAAAACGTTAAGCATTTATTTATTTTTTGTTAAATTCCATGGCTGTCGATATTTTCAACGTAATTTTCGACATTTTCATAATTAATTTCTGTCGTTACAAAGCATGTAAAGATAATTCTGTTTATTGATTTAAATGCAGAATTTGTAATAATAAAACTTTTATTTGACGCGTTTTTGCTTAAAATAATTAGGCAAGTAGGAAATTGCAAAAAACTGATTTCCCATGTTAATCTCCTATGTACACCTTTAAGACAGACACACGGTATATATATATATATATATATATATATATATATATATATATATATATATATATATATATATATATATATAATTTCTTTAATTGTGTCTGCTCTTACATGGTGAAACTTATTATTCATTTTAATTATTGAAAATACTTGGTTTTAAGTTTCACAATTATTTTATTTGATAACTTGTTTCGCTACAACATTAGCATCATCAGATCTTCCTTATCGTATAATTATAAATATATATATATATGTCTAAATTATATGAAATAAATATAAATGAAATTTAATTTATTTCATATAATTTAGACATATATGTTTATAATCGCTTTTATAAAAATTACATTATCGGCCTGCTTTTATTGATTTATCCTAAGAAGTACAAGTACCGAGTACCAGATAGCGTAATGTAAAGTTTAATCAAAAGTACAGTGGAACCTCGGTATATGACTGTTTAAAATACGTCTAACTTTGTATACGTCCAATTTGGTCGCAAAAATTTTGGTTTGGTATACGATATTTTTTGGAATACGACTCAAGTTTGACTGCGCAATGCTACTGCCTGTGAGCGTCAGCGTCAGTACACCTGTTGTTACTAATCAGTAAACAACCCGCGCTAGAACTATAAATTTGCACGTGATATTGTGTTCTGACGCATTTCGTTTGGTATACGTCCAGTTTGGTATATGTAGAAGAATCTAGATCGGATTAATGATGTATACAGAGATTCCAATGTACTCATATAATGCTAAGGTAAATGCCTAACGTTACAGTACAGTACAGCTTACGAACCAGCAGGGCCGTCGCCAGGGGTGGGCCAGGGTGGGCACTTGCCCACCCCAAAAACATCTGTACCCACCCAGATTGTTTCCACATAAATCTTTATTATAATTTTGTCTCTAATTGACTGGTCTACTGTCGTAAGTGCGCTGCTGCGATGTGCCGATGTGAATATACGCAGTTCGTGTCGTGCGCAGTTCCTTCGTTTACGAGTTCGGCGTAACGCGTGGTGTAAAAGACAGCTATATTATGTTATTATTGTGGTTTGGTTATAGTTTTTATCATTGAAAGTTTTCCACAATTTATTATGAATAAAAGAAATATAACAGATTATTTTACAAAAACTGTTAGCAATGGCAGCAACACAAAAAAGATTAAAACAGTACAAGATAACCTAACCCCAAGTGATACTGACCAGTGGCGTAACTAACGGGCCCGCATTGCGGGCGGGCCCCCGGCTCTAGAGAGGCCCCAATTTACATTATTTATAATTTTGTTACTACTGAGAAATTTTGAATTTAATCAATTTTTTGTAGCAACATACAATTTTTTTATTTTTTTAAATGCCAATTTCCAAAAATAATATTGGCTAAGGGGCTCCTTATCCGCTATGTAAAATCAAGCCATTTTTTCCATCTCATATCGGCTGGTAGAATTTCGATTTCTTGGCAAATAGGTATTTTCCTGTAACTGATCTAGAGTTTTCCTTTAAAATAACCTCATAAAAAGAAGTTTGGGGCTGTGAAATCAAGACACCTGGCTGGCCATGTATATTACCAAAACGTGGGATTAAATAACGATAAGAGATGATGATTTTCGCAAAATTGCTATTATTTAGACTGTATGATAGTGATCCATCTTGCTAATACCATATTTTATCGCACCAAGTTCTTTCATTTGGGATAACAAAAATGTATGAATAATTTCCCTGTAACATTTACCAGTGGACTGTGCCACAATTTCATTTTCAAAAAAAAAAAAGTACGGGCCAATCACATTTCCATAGTAAATGCCACAACGTACAATGACTTTGGTTTGGTGGGATGTAAAAGTGCCTAATCTTGGATTTTCAGGCCTCCAATATTGGTTATTTTGCTTCTTAACATATCAACTCAGATGAAAGTGAGCCTAGTCACAATTTCCACAAGTTCTTGTGGTATGTAGTTCTTCGTGAAAAACGCTACAAATAAAAACGGGGCCCAAAAACTTGTTGCGGGCGGACCCCCGAACTCCTAGTTACGCCCCTGATACTGACACTAAAAGTGATTCAAGAGCCCTAAGTGAAAGTGCAGCATGCGAAAGAACTTTTTCCTGCTTAAGAAGAATAAAGACTTATATTTAAGAAATAGTATGACTGATGAGAGGCTTGCAAATTTAGCTATAATAAACATTGAAAGGCAATTGGCAAAAAAATTAAACTTGGACAAAGTAATAGACACATTTGCTTTAAGGCATCCTAGACGTATGATTCTACCTTAAATGTCATTTCGGGTTTTTGTGTTTTTTTTTTCTTTTTTTAACGTCATTTTATTAAGGTTTGTTTAAATTTTATTTTAAGAATGCACATTGCTTTGTACCCAGTAAAATATGTTTGTATTTTTAATATATTTGTATACGTTAGAGTATAAATAAATAATTTTAATTGCATTTTGTGTTTTATTTTTTTTAACAGCCAAAGTTTTTTATACTTTTGGTGCCCACCTTAAAAAAGGTCGGACCAGCCTGTGCCCACCCAAATAAAATTGGCTGGCGACGTCACTGCGAACCAGCTCTCACATAACCTAATCTAATACCAATTTTGTGATTATATGTATTATTTTATCGCTCAGCTGCACTATAATGTTAAACAGTTATTTATCTCTCATTTGAAATGAAATTGAAAAGGTTAATTAGTTACGACTTACGACATAGTTAATCAAATTTTTAATATATAAAACTATAGAATTAACCAAAGAGCATTTTCGAATCATGATTTATAATTTGACAGCTTTGATAGATTTTAAGTCAATTAATTTAACAGTTTGTATGTCCCCCAGTAATTAGTTTAAAAATTTGGCAGTTTTTACTTAGAAGTGGGTAATTAATTTGACAGCATTTAAGATTTAAGTCTCCAAGAAATTACTTTGAAAACATTCCAATAATAATAACGTAACTCTCGTATGAATATTTTACAATATTTCATTTTGCACAGTTATTATACTTAGTTGTTATGGTTCTACATATATTCAAGATTAAATTTGGCCCAAAATCAATATTATATAAATTAAAAGTAATAATAAATAATTACACATTCATAGATAAATTTATATGAATTTTTCAATAGAGTAAATAGTGAAATAAAAGAAATTTTGCTCCAATAAACAATACCTAGTAGCAGTGGTAGCTGAACTGAGATGCTGAGACCAACGATGCCGATGCTTCTGTTGACCAAATTGGATTGATAGTATAGGCGAGGTTGCTCGAACATTTATCTCATTTTATTTTATAACTCTTCTACAACTGTTAGTTAATTTGTTAATATAACAGACTGTCTCACCAAGAATAGAAAAAAATAAGAAATTACTTCAACTGAGTTTAAATGTAGTTACTGGCACAGAAATTTGATGACACAATTTGACCATATTTATTTGTCTTAAATAATTTGCCTTTTTAAAAATTATTTTAACCAATACATACAAAAATACTTTTTACAGAATTTTCATTATATGGTTATTAATTTAGTTCATGATACTTGTATATGTATGTCGGTTGGTTCTCTTCTCTGTATTATGAAAAATGTGGGGAATTGAGGTACGCCACTACGTAAAACTGTGAAGCTGGTCAGTTCATCCAAATGGGTGAAGTCGTGAAGTATCTGATTTTTCGCATTTTATGAAATACGTCATTTCGTGATATTGCGACGATATGTGAAATAAAATTTTATTGGTATTATTGAAAAAAAAAAAAACAAAACAAAACATGTAATCGATGAAAAGTCAAACCATTGTATAGAAAATTTAAAAATATAAAAGTTTCTAAGTTGTACAAAAATATTGAAAGAGAGATGTGTAAAGTATTGACTTTATCATGTAAGTATACAGGTACTCACAGTTCTCCGTGACTATAGGTCGATAGAACACCTTATATCCTTGAATTAATCCTCCATGTTGAGAGACAGGTGGTGGATGCCACGAAACTTTCATACTTTGAGATGTTATTTTGGAACAGGTAACATGTTGAGGAGCTGCTTCAGGTACTATAAAAAATAGGAAATTTTCCATAGTCCTAGTTTTTGAAAAGTTTTAGTTAATTTGAAATGTTTTACTTTTGGTAATTAGCGTTCATTTTACGATACAAGTCAACTAAAAATTAGTGCGTCATAAAAGCAACAGTTGAGTGCAGTATAAAATGGTTAAAATAATGTTAAATAATGACGTAAAACAGCAAATATAGACTAAAATGTAGTCATTTCAAAAATATAACCGAAACGAAAATATGTTGGAAAAAATTAATAAAGAAAATTGAATTTAGCGAACAAAATAAAATGAAATATAAAAAAAATCATATAACAAACACATTATTTCCTTCCTCTTACCGCCTTCCTGAGTAGTACCCACAACAGGAATCGAACCCGGGCCTGCTGAAACACTATTATAAGCTCTTACAGTGACGTCATAACGGGTAAATTTTCGAAGACCAGTCAGTTGGACTTTTGTAGTAGCCCAGCCCTTTACAGTCATAGATTTTGAATTGTTTATTGGACTTCCTTGTTCATTCCACGTCACTATATAACCCAGAAGCTCACCATTCCATGTTTCCCTAGGCGGTACCTTGGAAATTTGAGAAAATGGTAAAATGTTGATGAAATAATCAATATAAACATACCTGCCATGACAGAAATAATTCTCCCTGTCCTACGGATTTTACTTGAAGATTCTGGGGAGCATCTAGTGGAGCTATAAAAATATTTTTCGTCAAATATTTCGATTAAGCATATATTTCTTAGGACATGGCTATAGTTCCGAAGACGGGATCGTTTTAAAAAACCTGAACGCGGTATCTTTGTTAAATAATTTACTTAGCTTGTATATTTCTCTAAATATAATAACAACCTAGCGCACAAAATCCTGTCCGAGTTTTCCCAGCGTGAGTTTTATTATGCGTTAGGTTAGATAATGTTGAGGTGTATTTAGAGAAATTTCGGAAACCACGTCTCATCAGGATTTTAATTTTTTTATAAACAATCCCGTGTTTGAGACTTTTTATTTCTTAATTTAATAATTGAGCGGATTCCCACAAGAATCGAACAAGTTCATTTATTATTATTTTTTGGTTGCGGCTCTATATAGTTTGATTCCGGTCGGGTTATGTCGTAGCCAGATTGTAAAATGCGACCAGATTGTCAAACGCCTACTCGTTTTACAATATGGCTAGACGTTTTATAAAACGACGAATAGCAGTTATATTATGAATATTTGGACACTTTCGATTGCAATTTCTCTAAATATAACAACAATAACCTCACCTAAAGCACAAAAGTCACGTTTGGAAAACTCGGACCGAGTTTTGTGCGTTAGGTTGGGTTATAATTTTTATATTTAGAGAAATATACAAGGTAAGTCCTGAAACTAGTCAGATTGTAAATCATTGCTAAGTCAACGAAAATCTGGTTGCATTTTACAATCTGGCTACGACATATACGTACCAGATGTCTACTTTTTTTGTGAACCATAGGAAATACAATGGTAAAATTTTCATATAGCTGTAATTTCTGCTCCGTTAATTTTAGAACAAAACTGTAAAGACAAAATGTTCATAATTAAAAACTGTATCACATGAGCCTAAATTTATTGATATAATAGGTTCTTGTCATGAGCTTAACGTAAAATCACATATCCGTCTTTAAACTATTTACAGAGTGCCATGCAAGACAAAACATACAATTTAAATAGTCCTATTATTTGACTTTGACAGATAAAGTTTATTAATTGATATTTAATTGTTAACACATATTATTCCCCTGAGTTTTTTTCTGCGATGGTAAATATATCTATGATTACTTATAAATAATTAAATTAAATTAATAATTATTAAAACTTTATGAGAGATGTCATCTTTCATCTGCCAAACTCAAACAATACTGTTTAACATTTTGTGCTATTGCTCATGGCACTCTGTAAATAGCTAAAAATTATAACTTTTATTAAGTCTATCTTTCGTGAACGAAACGCATAGAAATAATAATTTTGAATATACTAGATGCAGTTTTTAATTCTAAATATTTTTTGTTTATACAGAGTGTTCAAAAATGGCTGAAGTGTGCCGCTCCGTACGATTTTGACATTTGCCGCTTACTTAATATGACAGCATTACTAATTCCATGGGCGTACCTTTCGAATTTTGCTAGCTGTCATAAGAATAATGCCATAATGAAATTAAAGATTTTTCACGAGGGTAGTTATGCGAAACAAATATCAAATGAATCAGCGTACGGCAATGATATTAATTAAATGTCATGCACCTGTCTTTATCTGTCGTATGTGGAATATAGTTTTGATGAATTATGAAATATTGAAATATAATTTTGACAATATTTCGGAACATACGTGGTCACGTGACCTTCAACCATTTTTGATCACTCTGTACTTTTGTTTGGACATGTTCGGTTTTTGTAAAATAAAACTCTTAATTGATTCTGACTATAAAAAAATATACTTCGTTAATTGAAGGAAATGCATTCTCCATGCCAGTTATAAATGCCCATAACGTGAACCCTAAGGAACACCGTCTAAACAATAATGTATTTCATTATTAAATTCGATACGCCCAGCAAAAAGCAAAAACTCCTATTAATATATTTATTTATGTATTTATATTTAATATACTATTCATATAGGTCTATGAAAGGGATATATAAGATTTAATTCCATGCTAATAAGGAAATAATGACGTTTACACAAACTTAAGTTCTTAAGTCTGAGAAAATGGAAATACTTATGTGGCATAAAGTTGACGGTAAACCGAAAAATAATCTTGAATAATGAGGGAAAACTATTTGTGCTGATTATACATACAAAGTTTGAGATATTTGTCTTGTTTGAAAGTAAAAAATTAAGAATTGTATATTTCCAACAATGCATTCTTGCGATGCAGGAAAAGTATAAGAATTTAAAACTTTTTATTGTTTCTCACACAGCGATATCTTTGATTAGTTGTTGTTTAAGGCATTACGATCTTTGAGAAAGTTTGTCTAAATTTATTTATTTAGATTGTGGAACATACCTTCTTCTTGCGTTTTAACAACAACGGACTCTGTAAAAGGGCTTTGATCGATGTTATTCACAGCTAACATGCGCATAGTATAGGCCGTAGCAGGGGCCAAGCCTTGGACCATCGCCATTTCTCTTCTTTGGTCGTCGCTGCTGCTTTTATCCACAAAAAATCAAAACAATTAACGCAAAACTAATATATCTTTCATAAAAAACAATGTAACAAAATTACTGCAAGTTGTATTTAGAAAAAATATGAGAAAAAATTCAATATATTTAACGAAACACAACATAGTCAATAAAATTGAAATATAATGAAATTTGATGAAATAACCATCGGTAAAATTCTAAACGAGGACCATGGTCTCCGCAAGAAAAGAAAAAGGACATAATTTACATTAAACATCAGAAATCGCCAAAAATCTATTGGAAGAGTTTCATTTGATTATAGAATAACAATAATAACAGACTAACCTCATACTGGACACACTATTCAAAGATAGGGTCACGTTCGTAGCTCCCGTATGGTCCCAAGAATCATGGTTAGTACTTAAGGGTTGATATTGAACCAAATAGCCCAAAACTGGGCTATTACCATCGAAGGGCCTGCGCCAGGTCAAACGGACAGACCTGCTGCCCACTTCTACCACTTCTAAAAGCATTGGGGGATCTGGACGTTCTAAAAGATTTTTTTTTACAATGTTAGATTCTTCGCTACATCCTTCCTCTGATTTTGATAATGGTTTGATAAATACTAGGCAATCTTTGTATTAGTTTTTGTAAAACACAACTAAAAACTAATTTCCAGATGTACTTATTGCAAATTATTCCACAACTGATTAATATTGGTTCTGATTACTTGTCTTTTCATTTTATTCCACAGAAATTCGACAGAATTTAAGAAGCAAAGGTAAACAGTGGTAAATACAGCGTGTCCACAGCTCGAGTCCTAAAGAGGAAGAAATTAGTTTTAAATTTTAATGAAAAATATTATTCTTTATAAAAAATTGCCTTCTGCAAAATTTACAAAATTCTATATAAAATTCAATTATACCGTATAAATCAAAATTAAAAATAAGAAAATACAAAAACTATTTTATTCTTAAAAACCTTAGTAATATTTTAATCTGCAAACTTATCCAACATAACTACCACCGTTTTGTGTGAATGTGTGCTCTTAAAAAGAATGTTCATGAAATATATCTATTGCGTACCGATACGAAACTTATCCAATCCCATAACATTTTATAAGATAAATTCGTTCTTTAGTATGCATATTTAGCGACAATTCTACATTAATTTGAAGGATGCCTACTGCTATGGCGTTATCCGTTTCAATGCTTTCCTTCGAACTAACAATGTTTCTAAAAATTCTAAACATCGTTCAATAATATCGCTTTTAAATATATTTTTGGGGTGTAACATTTTTCACTAAAATAAAAAAGGTCTTCCTCCTTAGGACACGAGCCGTGCACATCCTGTATAAGACAAAATATTTAGTTACATAATTTTTTGTAAATTTCATTATAAATTATATGTAGGAAACAATTTAAGTACATTGTCGATCCAAAAATATCTAATCGATAAGAACATTATGCTATTATATATAAATCTGCTCAATGCATTATAGGAAATTTAACGCCACGAATAGGCAACCAGTATAACCCTGGTGCTATCCTTATAAACTTAGAGCGGTACAGTAATAATATTACTCTCACTCTCTCACTCTCACAGGCAATATGTTACACTTCTATATGATGAATTCAAGTGTTGCGGTTAACCAGTTACTGTGATTTACAATAGAATATCGGTTGAACAGTAAATCGGTTAAACCGGTGGATATACCCGATTATTTTGGTTAATCGGTTAGCAGGTTAATGTGTATTATGATGGGCGGGGAAGCTGCAAATATGTAATTACTAATTTTTGAAATAATAACAATTTTTAAAGAAACTTTCATAAAATTAACGACGGTATTTATTTATAAGCTAAGTAGGCTAATTCTTTTTTCTTTAATATGGTATATTTTATAATAATCGAGTAACCGGTTAATTGGTTACTAATAGTTAAATTGCCGTTTTTTGAGAATAACTGCTTAACCGGAAAACCGATTCGCCAGTTGCCTTAGTTAAATAGGCAATTCGCGGTTAGGCTGTTAACCACGGTTAGTAATCATAGCTAATCCTCTACTTTTTCTACAGTTTTAGGCAATACTAATAAATTCAATTTATTTCAATAATTTTTTTTAGCAGTAAGTATATAAAAAGGAACTGTCCTAGCTGCCGGCACCAATGGGGGTTTCCACAAAAAAACTTGTATTTTATTTTAATAATTATTAGAAAATACATAATTTTAAACACATTTGTCTAAAACATAAAAAAAAAATTTTTTCATTCCCAATTTTAATAAAATAAATTCGCGGTATTAAATGTGATGTCACGGCTGCAGAAATATGTATAGTCACAAAAAGCGAACTTTAACACATTTTTATTATTACGAGGTCTGTTAAAAAAGTATTCGATCTCTGGCCGGGGGAAACAAAACTGGCATACCTGGAGCGTTGGAAATCTCATCACCTTGAAAGTAGTCTCCTTGGGACTCCACACACTTCTCCCAACGGTGCCGCCATTGTTGGAAGCATTTCGGAATGGAGTTTAGCTCGGCTGTCGTTGCAGCCATAATGTCCTCTCTTATCTGAAATCGCGTACCTTTCAATGGCCTCTTGAGCTCAGGGGGCCATATCAGAAGAGTAAGGTGTCTGCTGAACCACAGGAGTCTTGTTCTTCGCTAAAAAAGTTTAATCAAGTGCGAGGAATGTGCTGGAGCATTGTCGTGATGGAGGCGCCAATTTCCTGTTGACCACAACTTCGTTCTCTTGCGCCGCACAGCATCACGTAGGCGACGGAGAACATCCCTGTAGTACTCTTTGGTGATTCAGCATTCACTTTGGCAATGATTTGGTAATTTCGGCATGTTGATGCCCGACCGGAGCGTGGCTCGCTCTCCACCAATGTGCAACCATCTTTAAACCGGTTTAACCACTCCTTAATCTGTGTGATGCCCATAGCATCGTCAACGAAAGCCGTCTGAATCTTCCGAATGGTTTCCACCTAGCTGTCGCCCAGTTTCAGGCAAAATTTGATGCAATAAAGCTGCTCCAGTCGTTCCGTCATTTTTCTTGCAATGAAAAACCGACGAGACAACTACACACTACCTCACTCAAATGCTGCTTGCCAGCAACAGACGCTATCGACAGGCGGGAAAAAAATTCACGTATGCACACGACGGTTCAAGGTCGGCTCATGCAAGCGCGCTTGATTCAAATCCATCAGGTTTTCGCAAAAAATAAGGTCGGATACTTTTCTAACAGACCTCGTATATATTTATTTTTATGCTTAAATGTATAAAATACTTATTTCATTTAATAAATTACAAATACGTAATATCTCAAGACATGTGATATTTGTACTTTCTTTGCAAGGTGGATGTACTGTGATAGGTGACAGAACATGAATCCATCATCATAACCTAAAAACTTGTTTTAGTGTTTCTCTTCAGATTTCAGCGGAGTGATTTGAAATAAACAGTAAGTAAATTATTATATAAATATGTTGTGTTTTTGTGTAATTATTAAATTTGTCGGTGTATTTGCAGGTAAAAATGATTAAATATAGCTCTTTCTTCTGCAGTATTGACGTCACTCATAAATTTGAAATTTCATAATTGTGTTGTTTTGAGAAATTTAAGAAACGTTAAAATTAATACCTTAACTAAATTTTTTAAGAAAAATAAAAATAAAAATACTGAAATATTCCATTCCAAAAAAAAAAAAAAAAAAAACTATATGCATAAAAATCCTGCAATGTATAACGTATTCCGTAATTATACGGTGTGCCCATATTTTTGGACGGTACTGTATATACAGAATTATTCCTATTGTGGCATATTCTACTATGAATATAGTCCTGATCCTTACCCTGGACGGCGAGATAAATAAGATGCTCACTTCTGCCGAAAGCATTCTCAGCTTGACACCGGTAAACACCCGAATCTTCACGGTCGGTCCGTGCGATTGATAGCTGAGACTTAAGGCCATTCTCCGATTTCATCTCTGTGATAGCGAATCTATACAAACACACAGACAACCCCACAAATGGAATTACCAACTAACGGAGGTGACAAGCCACATAAATGCAATCAGGAGGATATGGATCACATTGAAAAGAGTTGAATCATGAACTTAAGGAGGACATTTTTTCAATTAGTTTCTGTAACTCGTAACTGAAGCATGGAGCGGAATGAGACTGATTATGTAATCGGATATAAACACTAAATTTTTTATGTAGGGTGTTTTGAAAATTAACAGTGGAAAATATTCTGATTGCCCTTCGTTAGTTATTATTCATAAAAAACCAATACTCCCTCTGTTTCAAATTATAGTATACATTACGGATTTTATATTTGTCCCAAATAATGGTATACAGAACTTTCAAATTTGATTTTATACATATATATATATATATATATATATATATATATATATATATATATATATATATATA
The DNA here is from genome assembly GCA_963082715.1 of Harpalus rubripes. Taxonomy (NCBI): domain Eukaryota; kingdom Metazoa; phylum Arthropoda; class Insecta; order Coleoptera; family Carabidae; genus Harpalus; species Harpalus rubripes. Next base: position 20,503,730 of record OY720458.1, on the reverse strand, counting down.
TAGCAAAAGCACTTGATTTTGATAAATATGCACCTACATTTTATATAATTATTCATAATAAACATTATTTGGAACAGCATCAATATTAGCTTTTAAATTTTGTTAAAAACTAATAATGCAAGGTGTAAATTAAATTTATCCAGTAATATAACTCGTTTTTCTAGCATTTTTTCAACCCCGCAAATTGACGAGTCGTTTCACGTATTTTTCTAATAATTTAATACAATAGCAGTAGCTATGAAAAATTTTGTTTTAGCAATTGACAGTCCTTCAGTTGTTGCAAATAAATTTTGACATTAGTAATAAACTTTTTTATAAGGTAAAATTCTGGCAAAATGCTTATGTTTACGAATAGCGGATACACAGACATTGTAATTACCTATGGTGAAGTTCTAAAGACCAACGAATTTACACGAAAATCATCCTCTTCCTAATATTCGCACATTTATGCTGTACAACATACAATGTCTTCGAGATTATCACAGTGTGAGGTGTCACATATGACAATTTGGAATATTTTAAAAGAGCAACAGTTACATCCAAACCATGTGCAAAAATTTCATTGTTTGCAGCAAGTCAATTTTGCGAATTGTTGTAATGTTCACTGATAGGGCTGGATTTATTAGAGAAAATGTCTTTAATAATAAATTATCTGGACACAAAAATCCTCATACTGTAAGAAGGAAACATAATTTTCAACAAAATGTACTATTAATTGTTTGAGCGGGAATAAATTGACGAATCATTGTTCCTTATATAATCCCACCTCGTTTAAATGGACAAGAGTATATACTTACATTTTTTGAATAACGTTATTAAACTATTATGATTTGCCGTGTTGACACGAAAACTCATCTCGTAACCTCATAAGCATGCTCTTTCTCCTTTTCCTCTATTCACACAAGTTCAGAAACCTGTTTTAATACACAATTTCATAATTTTGTTATCCAAAATTTAAATTTCTTTATTTTAAAAATTGTTCTATTACGAATTTATTAATAATAAATATGTTTTTCGTTGATCGTTTATTAATTACTGTGTCTGCAAGAATGCAACCACCACCCGACAATTTTTGTGCTCTGTACAAATATACCTATAAAACTAAAATATACTGCTGGTGTAAGTGAGATTTGTGAGACGAGTGCAGACTTATATATCTGCATATATAGCTGCACATATCTGTAAGAATAGCTTTGCGCAAGCGCCCAATTGCTTTGATTTTATTGGTGTAGAACGGGAAAGGGGAACTAGAGGGAGGGAAATTCTTACACTAACTGACAAGGATAGACAATAATGTTTGTAGCAGACTCCTCTTAAGTGGGAGATAGAGCATCAGCAGTATATTTTAGTTTTATAGGTATATTTCTGTACATCGAACTTGGATTCAGACAGCACAGGGCAGGAGAAATGTTTGGCATAGGCGTGTAACTGAATTTTAAACAAATCTTTAAAGAATTTTATCTCAAAAACTAGAAGATTCAAAAAAAAAATATTATTAAGAAATATTGTTGCCCTCGACGTGTTACATTACTGGTTAAATTTAATGTACTTATTTCATTTACACCCTGTATAAGAATACAAGATGTTTTATATTAATAATTTTAATTATAAACTTACCTATAATTATTTACATCCAACCTGTTTCCATTATGAGACCAAATAACCTCAATGGGACTATCTCCATAAACTTGGCACATCAAACTTGCGGGATCACCTCTTTTAGAGGACATATTTTTAGCTGGAGTATCAAATCTAGCTGGTTCTATTCACAACATACTATAGAAACCATTTAATTGACTTTGGACTAACCTTACCATTAACACCAATGTATATGACTTTAGTCAATCCTGCTCCTATACCATTAGTTGCTCGGCAAAGATAATGTCCCTCATCTTGTGGTCCAACTACTTCAATCCACATTGAACCATTTGCCAGGAGGACGGTACGGGAATGTATGTTTTGGAGTGGTTGATAATCCATAGAAGATTTCCCTAAAATGGCATAAAGAAAAGTGGTAGAAAAGTTGATGTACATATTAATTGAACCATTTACTTCATAAATAGTACATGTAGAGATGTTTAGAAATGGTTGATGATATGACTTCCCTAGAAATGGTAAAAAAACAAAATGGTACAAATATAGATGCAAATTATTGAGCCATTTGTAGGGTGCAGGTATATAAATATTAGTCGATGATCTAACTGAGTTTCCTAGAAATGGTACAAATATTCATACAAATTTCTATTGAATATCTCGAAAAAATGATACATACATTTAGTGAAATAGGTCAGAGAGAAAATAATAAATTTCTCCACAACATTCTGAGTGCATGCATGTCAGTGGCGCAGCCAGGTAAGAGGTAGGTGAAAGGTGTTAGAACCCCCCCCCCACATTGAGAACCTGGAAGATCCCAAAACAGAAAATTCGTAATAAAATACAGACATTACGAAATGAGGACGGGGCTAAACAAATATGAGTGTGATATAACGCAAATGTGCATGCATCCTGTATTGATATAACGCAAAAATGTGATATAACACCAAATTTTACAATAATAGTCGGTAATGACATACGTATTTTCTATAATTAAGTTTTACTTAGCAAAGCAAATTCAAAATTTTCGTAGTAGTTAGATAACACAAAAAAAACAATTTTACTTTTGTCTTTTCAAATTCTTGTTGATATATTTTCTTTTTACCTCCCGCTACCCTTGGTAAGGGAGGTATAGGGATCGTGCTAAAAATCACATATCGAGATGTTGGTAAATAACCACGTTTTAAGGTCCCTAGAATCCAATTTTGTGTGTGTAACCTGTTTACGCTCTAACTCAAATACTATCATTTAGTAAATTTTGAAACCTTGTATTTATACCTTATTCTAATATGGAAAGAAGCCATTAGAATTTGGTGTAAATTAAAGATTATTAAATTTTCTATTGGTTTGCATTAATACTTTTTCTATACATTTTATGGATAAATTTATAAAATTATCTTTAATTTAAATCACAGAGCCTGCGTTTTAAACAAACACAACTACTTGATTAGACAGTTCATACCTTAACTGTATGTAACTGACAGATAAATGTCACTGTCAAAGAACTATTCATTTCAAATTAATAATAGTAAAATACATAAATAAAATAAATATATCATCATGGCATATTACCCATTACTGGGTGTGCCAATCTATTTTGTATGCAGATATCAGTAATACTGATGACATATTTGTATCGTGCGGGCGTTTAATAATAGTAACGTTTTAAAAAGAAAATAGTAAATAGCACCATAGTTATATAGAATGTATTTTAATGCATTTTCTAGTATAACTAAATATGTAAGTATGTATATTTGAATTAATGAAAATTAAATAGCGGGAGGCGTTGTGTAGGCCACATCAGATTATTTATTAACATTTTCGCAGTAAATTAAAAAATAATTTCTATACTTGAATTTTTATCTGATGTGTTTTATGGTGTAAATCTGACTTTTAAATTACTCCCCTTAATTTTAAAACGAACGTATACAATATAGAATTAAGTATTATGTACGATAACTAATATTTTAATCTAGCATAGAAATTACATATCATGCAAAAGTATCATATCGCTATCCCGATATATGTGATGGAATTAACAAATTCATAAAGTTCGTACATTTTCGCACTGGTGAGTTTTGATAATGCATTACACCTCAATTAATAAAAATCAATACTCAGTACACAAAATCCAACTGCATTATACCGTATCACGTTTTTTTTGTATGAAACAAAGCAAGATAAAATAGCACAGAGCGAAGGATGATTAATATATTCTGACTTTGAAAAGCACTTGAAAAAATATGCTTTATATAAATGTCACTTATTTGAAAACTAAGTTAACTTGCTTATAATCATGCTGGTCAGTAAATACATGACATAATATACAGGGAAGTTATTTTAAAATGCAACATATGGCCCATCACTTCCATGATTATACACTACTGTCAAAAAGTGACAGCAATGTAATAAATAATCATTTTAAAATGCAACATTATAAATAAAATCTATTCTTAATCACAGCCAATATTACAGTTTACAAAGAAATTCTGTTACCGACTAGGAACATTTATTACATTAGAATTATAAATTTTTGCAAGCAAAATTTTGTTAAGATGTGCTACATTAAAGTTTTGATTTTTTGTTAATCATATGTAGACTAATCTATTAGTATTTATAATAATCAACCACATTTTGTTACAATTATTTTAAAATGAACATTTATTACATTTGCTGTAATGTGCTGTATGTGTGTAACAATGGAAGTGATTGACCATATGTTGCATGTTAAAATTAATTTCCCATATCTTTTGAGATTGATTGTGTAATGTTTTCAACACCATAGTTTGTAAATATTTATAAATAAATAAATATATCATCACGGCTTATTACCCATTGCTGGGTGTGCCAATCTGCTTGTACACAGATATCGGTAATGATGAAATATTTGCACCGTGCGGGCGCTTACCAGGCGTCACCTCACGGGCACTCATTGCTGGCGTGGGGTCAATATTACTCTAATAAAACAAAAAGTCCATAAAACCTACTGGACCGTTTTTTTACAAATCCTGGGTTATTGCCAGCTTTGTATAAAATAAGAATTCCAATTTAAACAGTAACCAATACAGATATATCACGTTTTAATGTTATAATCATAAAATTAGTGATATATGAACGGCACCAACCATCTGCGTGCCGATCGGCAGAAATAAGTGTGCATAATTCCTTACGGAGGTTCGCACACTAGTCGGCGCGCTGCCGATCGCTACCGGTCGGTTCTGAACAGTGGCCTTTACACTGAAAGTTTTTTTTTTTTTAATTTCAAATCATTCGTTTCCAAAATATAAAAGTGAATATTTATATGTAAGTGTCAATAAAAACTACAAAAACATCCTGTGCTAAACGCGAAAAATCGATCTATTTGAAAATATTTTGTTTCAAGGAGTTTGTCTTGAAGTTTGCAAGAAAAACTAGAATTAACTGTTGCTAAACATGATACTAGTTTTTTTTTAACCGCTCAACAGGATTAAATCCCAATTACAGACAGGTTTGCATGTACAAACATCCATGCCTTAGTGGGATTCGAACCCAGAACCCTTAGCGTACTCATGAATATGAGCAGTTGCTCTAACTATTGAGCCACCGGAGCCGTCATTTAGGTATGTACCTTGGACAAAAAATTGCCAAGGTGCATATTACATTTTTCCGTCTACGTTACTTAATAGATCTAGAAATAAATAAAAATTTGTTTAATGCAACAAACTTTACTATTTATTTTGTTTGAGATTACGTCCGTTTGGTATACTATTCGTTTTCCCTAACCTGTAGTTTATAAAAAAAGTATTGTGGTTATAATAGTTGGGTCTCAAAGCTGTAGGTATATTCTTGAAACATTTCCAAGGGGCTTACTCCTTCACAAAGTTCTTCTGTGAGCGTAAAGATCCGCTTTTTATCATTTTTAGAGCCGGGAATAGTAATTATCAGCATATCGCCATGATCAACTATCTCTTGAACTGTCATTTTACGAAGCTCGTCTATGCGACAAGCTCCGGCAATTTCGATTATGAAACAAATCTAAAAACACATATGTATAATTGACATAAATTAGTAAGAATTTAAATGTTTTACCTTTCACATGAAATAAGAATTGTTAGGGTCAAAAGAATGTGTTTATTTTATCACGAGTAAATATTTTTGCACTTGCTATTTCAGGAAGCTCAGGAGACGTATTTTTTATGTCGCTGTCAGTTTCATTATCTTCCGTCATTATCACAAAATTTAAATAGTTAGCTCTGTTTTAGTTTGCAAGACAGTCACATCAATAATATACTATTTGACAGGTGACAACCACAAAAACAAAACTAACAAAATAACCTCGAAAACAACTCTATCGATCGGCATCTTAGATTAACAATTACAGCCATTTTAAAATTAATAATTTTTAATAAAGTTAATTTGATTAATAATTGAGCACATATTTAAACTAAGTTAAATTTAACATTAAAAAAATACTTTTATTTGCTCGTTTGATATTTGTAATTTATAATTCCGGTGGTGTAAGAAAGAGGTTTGTGGACGAAAAATGGCACGTAAAATTTCACTTTTCATACAGGTAGACGGAAAAATAATTTTTGTGTTAGTTGCTAGTGTTAATGTTAATTCAAATCCAAAAGGAAACAAATACAAAAAATAATGAGGTTGAATTAATTTAATATACCTTATTATTTTTATTATTATATTATGGTGTCTACTTTAAATCTGATATATATATATATATATATATATATATATATATATATATATATATATATATATATATATATATATGTAATAATTAAAAAATTTCAATAAAGGTTGTAGATAATAATATTATCAGATTTTATTTTACATATACGTTTTGTAACCTGTACAACCAAATTTCATATATTATAAATATTGCTCATTCGTATAGTAATAGCCATGTAATTGAAATGTTATGAAATATAGAGAGACGCGATTCAACTTAAGCGAGTCGCAAAGAGATGACTTTTGGTAAAGTCAGCAAAAATCACTTAGGAACTCTCTTGCCGAAGTGCTGAGAACAAATAAGAAATTATTCGAACAAACTTAACAAATGGGCTTAAAGGAGCTACGTAAAAGTGAGATTGCATTAACAAGTTTGATAGGTTATATGATTGCTCACACATTCTAAGTTTGACGTACGAATAGTCGAAATTGTATAAACAATATTATACATTGTCATAATCGCTTATTAGTTATTTATAAATGTTTAACCAAAGTGTAATCGTATTTATATTCAACATGTTTAATTTTTTCAGTATATTTATTTATATTATTTATATTATATTATATATATATATATATATATATATATATATATATATATATATATATATATATATTAATTGAAATGAACCCTGAATATCAGTGAAAACTAGTTAAGTCAAATACAGTGACTAAGGGGGTTCCAGTCAACAAGCATAGCAGTTAGTGATGTCAAACTGGCACGAACAGTAAGTCCCTATATTCCTATGTAAAAACGCTCCCAACATAATGGCCATATTTCCTGCATATACGTAGATTAGGGGTGTGTAAAGATCTGCCAGTTTACATACTCCAGAAAAGCGGAATTCGAATCATTTAGAACTTTCGTTAAGTTGATTATTTATCGATTGACATACAAGGGCTATTTGTATCGTCAACGTTGTTAGATTCGGAAGTCCATCAGTTACAGTGGCAGTAAACTGTAATAATACCAGCTGCCAGTAGAAATTGAGCGCCTTGTCGCACGTTGTATATAAATTAAAAGCTTTGTAGCCCGCAGTGGAATTAACAGTCGGACGCAAATGGTAGATTCGAATCTTGAAATGTTAAAAAATTACAAATAAATGCATAATGTTTGAACAGTTAGCAAAATTAGTTTATTGGGTTAGATACTAACTTGATTTAATTGTGTTATAAAAGGATATTTCGTAATTATTATATTACAATTTATTGTGTTTTGGTGTTTGAAATAGAACGTTTTTATGACGATGAAAGCCTGCAAATAATTCAATGGTATTATTTTGACAGTCAACACTATGCATTTATTGTAATTTTGTGTCAATTTCACGGCTATCATTACAAACAAACGTACCTATTTATAAAATTTAAAATCCGGTTTTACAGATTGTAAAACGTCTGAAATTAATAGGTAACTAACTAAGCAAAATAAAAAAATAACATTGTATTCCCTATACAGCAATGTATTATCGCATTTTTTTTTAAATGAACATATACATTATATAGATCGGAGATCTGGTTTGTGTATTTGTTCTCGCCCTAGAACATTGAAAATATAATTTATGTCTTGATGTTAGACGTGGTACATGAATTTCAATATTCTCTAACAAGGCAGGACAATTAATTTTGTATTGCAGCAGTTTTAACAAAAATATAATTGACTGACAGATTCTACGTGTTTCTAATGATTTAAAGTTAAAACGTACTAATAAATTGTTATAATCTGAACCTCGTGCAGGATAGATATGATCACATTTAAATGCTAAATACTTCAGGAGACGTTTTTGTACAGCCTCAACTCTAGTAATGTACCGGTCATAAATTGGATATCATATTAATGCTCCATATTCTAATTTGGAACGAACATAACTATGAACAATATTATAATTGTGTTCACGTTACAAAACTGTTCACAGTTCCTAAATATGAATCCAAGTATTTTAAAAGCAGAACTAACCAATTCTGTTACATGTATTACAAAAGACATATCTGGTTCATAAATAACTCCAAGATCCTTAAAATGAGATGGTCTTTCTAGTACAATGTTATCAATGTGATAATTAAACAAAATTGGATTTTTTATTTTATAATATGACAAAGTTTTGCATTTATCAGAGTTCAGTTTTAAATTGTGTTGGTTACACCATTCGAAAATTTGGTCCAACTGACATTGGAGCCTATGACAGTCTAATTCATTCGTGATTGAGCAGTATATTTTTAAATCATCTGCGTAAAACAGATGATCACACATATTAATAAGATTGCTTAGGTCGTTGATATATAATATAAATAAAAATGGTCCTAATACCGAGCCTTGTGGTACGCCAGAAGTAGGGGTGAAATATTCCGATTGGAAACCATTATATTTAACAAATTGCTTTCTATTAGATAAATATGATTGAAGCAAATAAATTAAATTTATGTTAAGACCAAAAGACTGTAGTTTTTGCAACAATATACCATGATCGATTTGGTCGAAAGCTTTATGAAAGTCAGTGTAGATTACGTCTACTTGCCCCCCTTTATCCACCACTGATGTAATATAATGTGATATTACTGCTAAGTTTGTCACCGTAGATTTTTTTCCAACAAATCCAAATTGAAATGACGATATGAATGGACTTAATTTAAAACTTAATTTATTGTGTATAATGGTTTCGAATACTTTTGACAAATTGCATAATATGGACACAGGTCTATAATTTTTAATATTTGAGACATCTCCAGTTTTATGAATAGGACATATACGTGCGACTTTCCAAATATCTGGAAATACAGATTTTTCTAAAATAATATTAAATATATGTACCACGGGTGTTACAAGTGCAGAACAACAATCCTTAATTACAAAACTAGGTATTTGATCTACACCGGCAGTTGTTTTATTTGATAACATTCTAATAGCTTGCAATACGTCATTCTCTGTAATTTCGTTAATTTCAATAGATGGGAGATAATTTAAAAAATCGGTTTCAAGTCTTGAAATATTACTTTGACTGGATTGTATATACACACTTTTAAAATATTGAGCAAAACTATTAACAATAATTAAAGGATCATTGAAATGATTATCATCCAACTTCATCGCACATGGAATGCGCGAACTATTCTTCTTGGATTGAATATATGACCAGAATTGCTTTGAGTCAGTTTTATTTGATTTTCAATGTTTGATATATATATATATATATATATATATATATATATATATATATATATATATATATATATATATATATATATATATATATATATATATATATATATATATATATATATATATATATCTATATATATATAATTGATGCGTATTTTCAATTTGCGTTTTTACAAGTTTCCTCATATTTTTGAATTCGATCAAGTCAAACTGACATTGGTGTTTCTTAAATTTCCTGTGTGCGTTAAATTTCTTTTTAATATTTATTTTAATGTCTTTAGTGAACCAGCAAGGAAAGGATCGATTACTTGAATTTTTTACCTTGAAAGTAGGCACAAAATCATCAAAGTAATTTTCTAAAATATCATAAAAAGCTTTACATAGTTTTTCTACATCATTCATTAATAATAATGGAGACCAGTCAGTTTCATATATACTTTTGTATAGATCAAGAATATTAGCTTTATTGAAATTATAATTTTTTTGACGTTTGTTAAGTGGAAAATTAGAGTTGCTATTTGTCTTAATATCCACTTCGATCTGCAATGTCGGATAATTATCCACTGTTACTAAATTAATATCTGAATTCTCAACCTGACACTCAATATTCCCAATAACTAAATAATAATAACTTATTACAACTATTAAGAACGTTATTAAATTGAACATAATTTTGTAGTTCAAGGAAGTTTCATGAAAAAGTCTTAATGCCTCAAAGAAGCTTTCAAATTCTATCAATGGCGTATCCGGTGGGATGTAAAAGACAAAAATAAACAGTTTTGAATCTGGTGTAAATATCTTACTGCCAACCACATCAATAGAATGGAAGATGTCTACAATTGGGGACAAATTAACTTGCGTTATTTGGATATTGTCTTTGCAAGCGATTAGAACTCCGCCTCCTTTATTCACGTTCAAACGATCCACACAGCGATCAGAACGATACACAACATAGAATGGCGGGAACAGTTCGACACTATTTACACCGTTGGTAAGCCATGTTTCACTCAAACACAGGACATCAAATTCACCATCACAAACACCCTTAAAGAACTGGTCTGTCTTAGAATTCAGTCCCTGAACATTTTGATAATATATTTTAAAACTGGACGGCACAGATGTACGATTGTTGGGCTTTATTAGTTTAAATGATTAGATTTATTTAATAATGGCTGGCAAACCGTTTATATACTTTATCTTTAAATTAGTTTCTCCACTGTCCACTCTCAGTTTCAGATCAGTTTTAATTTGTTTTAAATAAAATAATTCGCGTTGCGTTTTATCTGTTGTCACAAAAATTGATTAATAATTATCATTTGATTTTAGTTTACGAGCACTCCCTATGACAGTTAGAACGTCCTTATGGGAATTAAGCACTATTTTCATTGGCCGTGCTTTATTTGCAACCTGTTTTCCAATTCTAAATAACTTTATGTTGTTTACAGAAACGTCATTATTTATCAATTGAATTATATTCTTAGCAGATGTGACATTGTTATTGATATTTGTTTCAGGAAAACCAATAGTATATTATGTTATTAGGAGTAGAAAGCGGTCTTTTTGTGTTGAACCCAGCTATTGCGCCGAGGCGCTAGCCGAGGCCTGGCAAGCTGGGTAAAACACAAAAAGGGCGTTCTACTCCGAATGACATACTATTTTTTCTTAAAGTGTTTCTAATAATTTTTTGACATTTTTTTGGAATTTTTTTATTTGTAAAATTTGCAATTTTAGTCAAAGCTGGCTGTGTACACTACAAAACACAAAATTCAACTGTCAAATAACAATTTTCAATATGATCTGTGTTCCTGTGGCTACTGCCGCCGCTAGCGGTGAACTAAGAAACTAACATTTATTACTAGTACAACAATAACAACATTTTTGTACTAGTAAGACAATGAATATCTTCTACAGCGTGTGTACAGTAGCATAATATGCATATTATAATACGCTTGAAGAAAAAAATTATTATATTATTTTTACGTCTCTCGCGGTCGTTGATTTCACCAATAATGCTTTCAAATTCAGCCGGATCATGGGTTGACTTAACTTGCTTTTGAAACATATTTTTAAATGAATTTAATTCTTCTTTGATACTAACAATGATCGCCTTCAGCGAGTTAATATCCTCTCCAATATTTTTACATGGTTTACATGTCCACGAGACGCCATCTCTACTGAAACGCGACGACATACGGTTTGTATAGATGAATAGATAAATAGATAAATAGATAAATAGATAAATAGATAAATAGATAAATAGATAAATAGATAAATAGATAAATAGATAAATAGATAAATAGATAAATAGATAAATAGATAAATAGATAAATAGATAAATAGATAAATAGATAAATAGATAAATAGATAAATAGATAAATAGATAAATAGATAAATAGATAAATAGATAAATAGATAAATAGATAAATAGATAAATAGATAAATAGATAAATAGATAAATAGATAAATAGATAAATAGATAAATAGATAAATAGATAAATAGATAAATAGATAAATAGATAAATAGATAAATAGATAAATAGATAAATAGATAAATAGATAAATAGATAAATAGATAAATAGATAAATAGATAAATAGATAAATAGATAAATAGATAAATAGATAAATAGATAAATAGATAAATAGATAAATAGATAAATAGATAAATAGATAAATAGATAAATAGATAAATAGATAAATAGATAAATAGATAAATAGATAAATAGATAAATAGATAAATAGATAAATAGATAAATAGATAAATAGATAAATAGATAAATAGATAAATAGATAAATAGATAAATAGATAAATAGATAAATAGATAAATAGATAAATAGATAAATAGATAAATAGATAAATAGATAAATAGATAAATAGATAAATAGATAAATAGATAAATAGATAAATAGATAAATAGATAAATAGATAAATAGATAAATAGATAAATAGATAAATAGATAAATAGATAAATAGATAAATAGATAAATAGATAAATAGATAAATAGATAAATAGATAAATAGATAAATAGATAAATAGATAAATAGATAAATAGATAAATAGATAAATAGATAAATAGATAAATAGATAAATAGATAAATAGATAAATAGATAAATAGATAAATAGATAAATAGATAAATAGATAAATAGATAAATAGATAAATAGATAAATAGATAAATAGATAAATAGATAAATAGATAAATAGATAAATAGATAAATAGATAAATAGATAAATAGATAAATAGATAAATAGATAAATAGATAAATAGATAAATAGATAAATAGATAAATAGATAAATAGATAAATAGATAAATAGATAAATAGATAAATAGATAAATAGATAAATAGATAAATAGATAAATAGATAAATAGATAAATAGATAAATAGATAAATAGATAAATAGATAAATAGATAAATAGATAAATAGATAAATAGATAAATAGATAAATAGATAAATAGATAAATAGATAAATAGATAAATAGATAAATAGATAAATAGATAAATAGATAAATAGATAAATAGATAAATAGATAAATAGATAAATAGATAAATAGATAAATAGATAAATAGATAAATAGATAAATAGATAAATAGATAAATAGATAAATAGATAAATAGATAAATAGATAAATAGATAAATAGATAAATAGATAAATAGATAAATAGATAAATAGATAAATAGATAAATAGATAAATAGATAAATAGATAAATAGATAAATAGATAAATAGATAAATAGATAAATAGATAAATAGATAAATAGATAAATAGATAAATAGATAAATAGATAAATAGATAAATAGATAAATAGATAAATAGATAAATAGATAAATAGATAAATAGATAAATAGATAAATAGATAAATAGATAAATAGATAAATAGATAAATAGATAAATAGATAAATAGATAAATAGATAAATAGATAAATAGATAAATAGATAAATAGATAAATAGATAAATAGATAAATAGATAAATAGATAAATAGATAAATAGATAAATAGATAAATAGATAAATAGATAAATAGATAAATAGATAAATAGATAAATAGATAAATAGATAAATAGATAAATAGATAAATAGATAAATAGATAAATAGATAAATAGATAAATAGATAAATAGATAAATAGATAAATAGATAAATAGATAAATAGATAAATAGATAAATAGATAAATAGATAAATAGATAAATAGATAAATAGATAAATAGATAAATAGATAAATAGATAAATAGATAAATAGATAAATAGATAAATAGATAAATAGATAAATAGATAAATAGATAAATAGATAAATAGATAAATAGATAAATAGATAAATAGATAAATAGATAAATAGATAAATAGATAAATAGATAAATAGATAAATAGATAAATAGATAAATAGATAAATAGATAAATAGATAAATAGATAAATAGATAAATAGATAAATAGATAAATAGATAAATAGATAAATAGATAAATAGATAAATAGATAAATAGATAAATAGATAAATAGATAAATAGATAAATAGATAAATAGATAAATAGATAAATAGATAAATAGATAAATAGATAAATAGATAAGTAGATAAGTAGATAAATAGATAAATAGATAAATAGATAAGTAGATAAATAGATAAATAGATAAATAGATAAATAGATAAATAGATAAATAGATAAGTAGATAAGTAGATAAGTAGATAAGTAGATAAATAGATAAATAGATAAATAGATAAGTAGATAAGTAGATAAGTAGATAAGTAGATAAGTAGATAAGTAGATAAGTAGATAAATAGATAAATAGATAAGTAGATAAGTAGATAAGTAGATAAATAGATAAATAGATAAATAGATAAATAGATAAATAGATAAATAGATAAATAGATAAATAGATAAATAGATAAATAGATAAATAGATAAATAGATAAATAGATAAATAGATAAATAGATAAATAGATAAATAGATAAATAGATAAATAGATAAATAGATAAATAGATAAATAGATAAATAGATAAATAGATAAATAGATAAATAGATAAATAGATAAATAGATAAATAGATAAATAGATAAATAGATAAATAGATAAATAGATAAATAGATAAATAGATAAATAGATAAATAGATAAATAGATAAATAGATAAATAGATAAATAGATAAATAGATAAATAGATAAATAGATAAATAGATAAATAGATAAATAGATAAATAGATAAATAGATAAATAGATAAATAGATAAATAGATAAATAGATAAATAGATAAATAGATAAATAGATAAATAGGTAAATAGGTAAATAGGTAAATAGGTAAATAGGTAAATAGGTAAATAGGTAAATAGGTAAATAGGTAAATAGGTAAATAGGTAAATAGGTAAATAGGTAAATAGGTAAATAGGTAAATAGATAAATAGATAAATAGATAAATAGATAAATAGATAAATAGGTAAATAGATAAATAGATAAATAGATAAATAGATAAATAGATAAACAGATAAACAGATAAATAGATAAATAGATAAATAGATAAATAGGTAAATAGATAAATAGATAAATAGATAAATAGATAAA